>VZTO01006404.1:941-13324 GCA_013400615.1 Syrrhaptes paradoxus
CTTAGTTGGACACATCCTGAGTCCCACTGCAAGCTCGAAGGTGCTTCCCCAGCCCCCAGCAGCTCTTTTCGTTATTTAAAAAAAGTGAACTGGGAGAAAAAAAAAAAAAAAACCACAAAACCACACAACAAAGAGAAATACAGGAAAAAAAATTTAAATAGCAAGTAGCCCAGAAATGCCTCATGATGCTGGGCAGCCCCTCCGGTAAGGCCGGGTATCGCCAGTGGCGCAGGGTGGCGGGGATCTGACCGGCTCCCCAGGATCCCTTCTGCCAGCTCAGATTTTGGGTTTTTTCCTCCTCCGCTCGCATCCTTCGTGCGGCAGCAGCAGGGGCTGCCTCCCGCCTTCAGTGCAATAAGCAGTCGCGCCAGGGGCTCGGGGAATCTGCAAGAAAAGGAGAAAATTAAATCAGGAGAAGCAGGAGCCAGAAAGGAGCCTGGATTTTTAAAAAGTCCAGGAGGCACGATCCGGCTGTGCCTGTCGGCTTGCTTTAATAACAATAAGGAGTCAGTGAGTCCGACAAAAAAAACAGAGTCGAGGTAAAACGGCTCCGCTCAGACCTTGGCAAACAGCAGCACAGGGTCTCTGGGCTCAGCTCGAGTCCTTTTCCAAACGGGGACAAAGTGGTTCGGCATTGATTTGTCACCAGCGCTGCCCGCGTCCCCTTCGGTCCCTTGTCCATCGCCGCTGGCTCTGGTCCCCTGCTGACGGCCACCAGCCCCTGCCCTGACTGACGGAGCCACTTTGCTGGTTTTAAACCTTTGCAGCAACACATTTGACTTTATTTTTTTTTTTTCCCCTCCTCTCTTTCAGTTTGTTTGTAATTCTGGGAAAAAGCCGAAAGTGCTGGGTTCCGGCTCCGATTTTAAGCACAAGGCTGAGACCCCTCGGTCACAAAGTGCCTCCAAAAGCCATCGGCAGAAGGTGCTGGTTTCAGGGAAAAGGTTAAAAAAAATTGAAAATCTGAAGTCAATCTGTGCAATTTCCTCTGCAGGTGCCTGTTGTCATTGATGCCTCCTCCCAGGAGCTGGTTTTTGTCCAAATCCAGCTGATACCACGATGGAAATGAAATCCAAGCTGTGTTCTGGCCACGTCTGCCAGGAACTGTTGTAAGAACCCACCGATGGCTCTCGGGTGCAGGATCTGGGTCCAAACCCCAGCTATGTACCATACAGCCCTTACATCCCTGTATTTACAACCCTGGGGGGGACTCGCTGCATCCCACAATCCTCGGATCACTTCCCGGGAAGCCACAAGTTCAGTTTGTGGCTCTGGGGACACAGGTCCTCCCACAGGAACATCCTCAGGGGACCTCCCCTCTCCCCGCTGCCGGGATTCCGAACTCTGGCATCGTCACGGGTGAGGTTAGAAATTTATTTCCCATGAGAATAAATTCTTTAAGTAAAGCTTGGTGAAGCCTGTGGCTGGGGAGCTAATCAGGGGAGCCGGAGGGAGCAGGGTGATGAAACCAGAGTCTCGATCCCGGCGCAGGGGTGTCTGTGTCACCCGCTGTGCACCTGGGACCCACGTCCTGGCTCAGCACAGCTTGCATGACCTCAAAGCCACTTGAAAAAAACATTTTCTCAAAAACTTACACCCCAAACTTTCTGGGGAAGCCGCAAGAGGACAAGTGTTGATGGCTTTGGGGTTTTATATCAGCAAGTGGCAGGACGGCGGCTGCCAACGTCCCTCTTCCAACGTCTTCCTGGGAAATCCGTCCACTTGGTGCTCCAGGATGTTCTGCAAACAGCCCTTTGAATGGGGCGAGAGGCGGTGTGAATAATCCCAGGATGGTTTGGGTGGGAAGGGACCTTAAAGCCCACCCAGTGCCACCCCCTGCCATGGGCAGGGACCCCTCCCACCAGCCCAGGTTGCCCAAAGCCTCATCCAGGCAGGGGCCCAGGGTGCCCAGAGAAGCTGTGGGTGCCCCATCCCTGGAGGGGTTCCAGGCCAGGCTGGATGAAGCTCTGAGCATTCCCTCTGGGGATGATCGATTCCTCCGGCCGCCCCATCCACTGGGCGGTCGCCTGCAGATAACCGCTGGGTGACTGCCCACAGCGCCTTCGTTAGTCTTTGTGATGACCAGAGCTGGGAATTTAGTTCCAAAAAACCGCTTCCCAGCAGCCGTAGGACTGCCAGCTTCTACAGCGTATTTAACAGAGACGGGATAAAACATCTTCTGCCTCTGCTGCGATGCGCCGGGATTGATGATTAATGAGGGGTTCTGCTAATGAATGATTGGGGGGCAATGGTTAATTTTAGAGAAAAATAGAATGGAATTGAATGAAGCGATCCTGAGTGGAGACAGTAGCGAGCATTTCGTTCTTCCCCGGATAAATTCAGCCCCTGGCTATCTTGCATCGCTGTGAGTGATGTTATTTATCCCATTGAAAAAAAAAATATAAAATTAACTAGTCTGAAGCATCCTTAATCCAAAGCAATCCATTAAGCTGCCTCCCTCCAGCTTTTGGAGAGGCTGTGCGAACAAATCGCTCCCGTGCGCGCGAGGTTTGTGGAGGGGGAGAGAAGAAAACCAGAGAATTTACACATTAATTCCCCACCCAAAGCTTCACCTTCGCTACCTGTCCACTCGAAACACGAAGCTGAATCCTAGAGCCACATTCCTCGTTGTTCTTTTCTCATTTTTTCAAGAGATGGTGACTGTAGATAATTAATGGAGCAACCCATCCTTAAGTTACCGCTGCCTGTGCTCAGATGTAGGGAAAAATCAGCAAAAAAATCAAAAATCAAGTGTCAAAGCCCTGTCGCCCCGTGATGCACTTGGCAGCACTGTTCTCTTCCTAAATGCAGAGCTCCAGGAGCAGCTGCCACCGGCAAATACCTTCCTCCGGTCACCAAACCAGAGCTTTTCATCAAGATTCAGCTCCTTCACCACATCGGGAGCGATGGGCAGCAACATTTAGAGTTCAGCGCTCTAGGGTGAGGGAGGAGGACAGCAGCATCGCCATCTCCCCCAGGAGCTGGAAGAAAAACTGTCACCAAACCACCCCTTCATACCCTCTTCCGTTTTATTCTCTTTATTTTCCTGGTTACAGACATTACCCTTTAGATAATTTTTGACTATTGAGCTTGTTTGCAGAGCTCCAGGATTTTCCCCCTCTGCCCCTTTCCCCAAGAAGTTGTTACTTAAATTAGAGGCTGTCATGGCATGTGTTCATTCACTGATTCCTAAGTCTTACTCTAATACCTAGTATCTTAAAAAAAAAAAAAAAAAANAGCAGCATCACCACCTCCCCCAGGAGCTGGAAGAAAAACTGTCGACAAACCACCCCTTCATACCCTCTTCCGTTTTATTCTCTTATTTTCCTGGCTACAGACGTTACACCCTTTAGATAATTTTTGAATATCGAGCTTGTTTGCAGAGAGCTCCAGGATTTTCCCCCTCTGCCCCTTTCCCCAAGAAGTTGTTACTTAAATTAGAGGCTGTCATGGCATGTGTTCATTCACTGATTCCTAAGTCTTACTCTAATACCTAGTATCTTAAAAAAAAAAAAAAAAATAGTGCCATGATTCTAAAGAGCTGCTCGGTAACAGCACGCTTTTCAATGCGTTAGGAAAATAACCACAGCATTTTATTAATTTATAAAGTACAGAGTTTCGATTCAAGCGTACGTACAGACTAGCTAAAAATATCCAGCAGCTGGGAGGATGCTCGCCGAGCACAGCAAAACAAGGGAGAAAATGAGTAAAGAGCCCTTCCCGCGCCCCGCCGCTTCCCCACGTGCTGCGAGGGTGCGCAAACCGCTCCGTGCTCCGGAAAAACGGAGCTGGTCCCGACTCGGAACGGCCCTGGCTGACCACTGGCGTGCTCCGAGGTGGCAGAAAGCAGATAGCGGCTACGGGGTGAGGAAGAGAAGGAGGAAGAAACCTTACAGGCTTTTAATAAGAAAAGTTATTTAAAAAAATTCCAAAGTCAAGCTTGATTTAAAAATTTGAATTATTTTTTGTGCTTTCCCACAACNCAATTCAAATTTTAAAATCAAGCTTAAGTTATTTTTTGTGCTTTCCCACAACAGCTCTTTTCAGCGACCGCTCCTGTTGGGTAGCCCATTGTCATCCCTTATGGTGATAGAGATCAATTAACGCTTGCTTGTGCGGGACAAACAGTTTACAACCTGGAGGAAGAGGTGAGGAAATGTTACACTTCCCCATGGGAGGCCGGTGGAAAAAGTCCTGGCAGGAGGAAAGATCCTCTCCATGAATTTAGCTTACGACAGGCTGCGTGTAAGGCAGGAAAGAAATCTAGAATCTATTTTTAACAGCAACATACGTATTTCTGCCCTCGGTGTGGCATCGGCAGCGCAGAGGGACTCACCATGTCATCTTCTGGCAGTTTACTCCTTTCCTATGAAAGGAAGCTGTCCCTGAAGGACACCGTGTCACCTCCGCGCAACAGAAGAGCACCGGAGGAACCTTTTCCAGGAGCTCCCAGCTTCTGAAGAACAGCAAAAATCAGCAGCCGTTTACGGAGACATGAAAAGATTTTTTTCAAACAGGGTGGAAATTAGGCTCCCTGTTTACCTGCCAAGATTCCAGTTCAGTCCTTTTCGTTCCTCTTGTACGAACAGCTGGCACAAGCAGCTAACACAGCAGGAAGCACGATTCCTTAAACTGCTTTAAGTGTTAGTGACGCATACGTTCTAATCAAGAGTTGGCATCTTTAACATTCTTTGTATTTATTTTAAGAAAGCGTTTTAGTTCATCTAAGCAAGAATATTCAAAAGCTACTGCGAAGAAAATACTTTGTTTTGTTTGTTTCTGCTCAAACTTTTCAGAATAGACGCTGAATGTTTTGCCAGCTCATTCGGCAGACATCACTCGGTTACGTGGCCGAGCAACACGGAGCGAAGAATTACACCAAAAAAAAAAACCAAAACTAAAACCTCATTAAGACAATTTCTGTGCCAAGGACAAGCAACACGGTGTTATCGGGGAGAAGCCAGGGTGGGAAAGGCAGTCAACACACAGTGGGGCAGAGAAGTCCATCTCCAGGGGGTTTCTACTGTCACAGGACGGCAACAGAAGGACACAAAAGGGTTGGTTTAAAAAGAACAAGTTCAGAAATTCCTCGATGACAGTGCTGAGTGTGGCCAGACAGCCAAGGTCACCCCAGCCAGGTTTTCACCTACCCTACTCACTGCATAAAAGCACAAATATAAAAACATCGAAGGTTTGCATAAAAATAGATTTTTCTTTTGTAGTTCTCCTCTTAAAATTACTGTACAAATAAATAAAATTATTGTCCATTTAAATATAACCATTTGGGAAAACTGGAAGCCAGCGATGCTCTTCTGGTCAAACCACTCGTTCCAAAGAAAGGCAGAGTCGCTCGCCGTCTCCAAGAACTTCAGATCACAGCAGGACAGGACACCTGCAAAGGAAACACACCAAAGTTGTGAAATAAAAATTTTCCTGGCAAATACTGGCCCATGCCAAAGGTCCCTGGCCCCGTGTTCTGCCTCAGGGACACAAGCAGGCTTTCCCCGGTAAAAATCCCCGTTCTGAGCACTGTTTAACTTCAGGACTCCCCGAGTCACAGGTTATATCCAGAGCCTTGTCTTTAAATTCACGAAAGAAAACTCCTTTAGATGTTTTTCGCGCTGTTCTGAGGAGATTTAGTGTTGGGCTGCCCTACACTGTGGAGTTCGTTGCTCTGTGATAACATTATGGAAAAAAATAAAAAATGTTTGATTCAAACCTTCAGAATTTCTTCTGAAGCACCTTTGTGAGAAACCCTTTTCAGCTTCTGTGCGACTCCTGATCTTAGCTGAGGGAAGCCGGCTATGAAACGTGTTTTCTGGACCAAAGCATCCATGAACAAGACAAGCCCGTTTCGGAAAGGCGAGCTGGTTTTCATTTCAGCCCGCGCAGCGGCCGACAGCATTTCCCACAGCGTGGAGCGCTGTGCCACAAGGCACTGCTGCATCGACTCCGATTACATGCCAAAGGCGAGCAGAGCGTTAGCTAGCTTCCTACCGAACGGGAAAATAAAATAAACGAGGATTGAGGCAGCCAGACGGGGTTTTTCACGGATACGTCCCGCCTGCGCTGGCATTTTTCTTCTGAACTGAGTCTGCAAGCGGATTTACCGTTACGGTTTCATAATGGAAAGGGAAAGGTGACAGCAGTAAGGCTGGCACCGTGCTGCCAGAGCCTCTTTTCCCTCTTTATCCTCGCAAATTCCTCTAGAGCAGACTACCCACGTCANGGGAAACGGAAATGGATAATTTGGAAATGAGGAGGCTAGAGGAGAGTTTTATCAAGATTGGCACTGGCAACAGACTTGTTTAATTAATGTTTTCACTAACAGCCTTGGCACAATTAGAAGTGTGGCGATGACACAAAGCTGGAGGTATTACGGTTGTAAAAGAGGAGAGGAAAGCTTCACTGACCTTCTCACTGCCAGGGGACGAAACCGGTGACAGAAAACATAAGGTCAGGCACCTGTGATCAGAAGCGACTGCTGGAACCCCGAATGCAACTGATCTGAAGCAACTTGAGTCAAAAGGGCTTCAGGACACAAAGTAATTATGAGAGGATTAAGCGATAAGGATATGAAAGGAGAGAGACGCAATCCTGGAATCCATCAGGAGGAACATTTCCGGACTCGTGCTTTACAAGGACCTGAAGAGACTCGCCCAGAGTGAGCGCTGAAAATATCTGTGTATAGAGATGGAGGAGCCAACCTCGATGGAAACAACCAACCAACCTTGGACAGGAAGAGATGCTGTGAAGGTTACAATTGTTTTCTAGAAAACAGTTCAGAATGGGTAAACACTCGGGGAGAAGAACATCTTAAGCTAAAGGACAAGTCTGTCACAAGATGAAGAGCATTGAAGTCATCAGAAAAGCATCTGTGCTGCAGAGGACAATGTCCTTAGCTATACGGACAGCTCAGTCTTGGTGACACTATCAGACACAAAATCCTTTTTCCTATGATGCATTTATCAAATAAATTCTAGGATATGAAGCCCACGATAGCAGAAGGCAGGACTTGAAAAAAAAAGCCTCCCTTCTGTGTTTTCATTGCTCTGCCAAAAGACACAGAATCTGACTGACTGGTCAATCTGACCGAGCATCCCGAGTTTTGTGTTGAACATTCCAACTTCCATCGAGGCAGATACTGAAGAGGCCATCAAGAACTCACAAAGATTTGGATCCAATTGTTTTTCAAAGCGGGCACATAAAACCAAGAGTTCCACTGCAGGATGCAGCAAGAGCACCAGCCTCCCAGTCCAGCCCGTTCCAGTAACATACTGGCAGAAATCTGCCCTCACCTGTGGAAACAGACGAGGTTCAGGTAAGGGACAGGCTGGCCCAAATACAGCCAGCACGTCCAATTCCTTGAACAAACACCATTAAGGAGGCAAAAGTGTCTTTGTTAGAGGTATTTAAACTAAATTCCTTTTCCAAACCTTCAGTGAAGATTTTTTTTCTTCTAGTTTGGCTGCATCCTTCTATCGCTGAATTTTCCCAACTGCTACAGGTCCCTGGAGGTCAGTGACAGGAATTTCCCCCTAAGCTCAGACTAAACAGGGAGCAGCCTGGCACAGACACGAACCTGAACATCCTTCGTCTCTACGAGAGGGAGCGCTGACGCTTTTTGCCGTAGGAGATCTGCCTGATTCGGACTTCTAGTTGGAAGGCATCCAATCTTTCCTTCGGGTTAAAAGCCAGCATATCGCGCAGGAGCTTGCAGAGATCCTCGGGCATGGACTTCTTGCTCTTCAGGGGAATTTGTAATTTCATGTTGGGATTCTCCAGCAGCGCTTCTCCGAGGGGAATTAGCTCCTTGCCTTGGCAGATGTAAGTTCCTGAACGTAAATTAGAAGGAAACGGGTTAAATACGTAGAGGAAAGTCTACACAAAATGCTGTCACGTGCAGTACGGACAATGTGGGAAACAAAACATCTGAAAGATTACCAAACAGATCACTTATTAAAACACAACCGCCAAGTCAAATATTGGGAGAGGCTGTTATCAGAAGAGGTTTTTACTTTTAAATAGTAACCAAGATGTTGCACAAGGCTGTGCCATAGCCATGCACGGAGCAGAGGGAGAAAGTTAAGCACGGCTTGCTCATCGAGCAGTTCTGCAGATCATCCGCAGAGAAAATGGGCTGCTGACATGGATTTCCTCCATTTTACTCCTTTTCAGCCTACTAGCAGGCTTGCTTTTAGGAGAGGGAGGGATGGAGGCTGTGCTTGGCTGAGGTGACTTGAAAGAGTTAAACACAAAATTTATTTGCTCAGTTAGTCAAACAATTTTCAATTAAAATGACAGCATATGCCATTTACCATTAGCCAACTTCTCCTCGGTGAGATTAAGGAAGGGAAATGTAAATTTGCTCCTGGTAATCTAAATAATTTCACCGGTTGGTAAAAAAATGATTAACCGGCTTCACAAACAGACAGTAAAAGCAGCTTTGCTCACTCGAGCTGTTCTGCCCCTGCACCACGCAAAGAATAAATGTTTCAAAGGCAGCGACCTGTCTGTGTACAGAAAAGGTTGGCCTTGCAAACTCCTTATCTCGAGTTGGCGGGCAGCTATTTTAATGAAATCTGTCCATGCTTTGGTCTCAGCTGCAGCCATTTGCTTGTTTCTGTAGGCAGGAACTAAAACATTTATCAATGTTTGGCATTTTAAAAAGCAATAAATAACAGAATTAGAACTGAGCCTACTTGAAGGTGGAAAAAAAAATAAATAAAGGGGTAACACAATAGCTGCTCAAAGTTCCTCTGCAAAAATTCCTTTTAAGAATTTAAACATTCAAAAGAAAGACAGACAGGTATACTATGATCTCAGAGCCTGGGTAGATGTCTTCAATTATTATGCTAATGTGCGCGACTGGCATTCTCTCATCTCGAGATGGCTTTTCCACTGCAATATACCTTCCTGAAATCATTGAGTACAAAGTGTTTCAAGCGTGCCTGTATGTGGGGGATTTGGAGGAAGGAGGAGGCGGGGGGCAGGGGGAGAGAGCAGGCCATCGGAGGAGTGACCCTGCAAGATCCTGCATCTCTCAACTGGGAGGAAACTCAGCCAGATGGCAGTGAAGCTTGTCTAAACATCCTTTCCCAGTTTATTATTTGGAACATCCTCGCAGTGCTGAGTGATCCCCCTCCTTGGTTATGCCAAGTCAGGGATACAAGCGAACCCATAAGCCCAGTTCCAGAAAGGTTTGGGTTTTAAGAGCATTAAAAGCATTTCTGAGCAAATGGAAGTATACAGATACTAAATCCTCTATTGAGAGCGTAGCTGCAAGACACACGCCTCACCAACAGCTACGAGTTTTTTTCCTCTTGCAATTCCTTAGTGACAACAAGGGCCAAATCCATTTTTCAAGAGCATTATTTAAAGTAAGGGAGGCCTGAGAGCAGAGAAGCCAGAAGCTATCTTTCCCTTAGCCTTTAAATCCCAGAGAGTATTTCTGGCAGAAAGAATGATCTTCCAAATGAAATTATTTGTAAATTTTAAAAGCATTCCCTCTGCCTTAGTGATATCTCTCCAAGACCCTGCATGAGAAGCAATCAAATTAGGAGCAACACATGCTGAAGACAAAGATTTCTTTGCAGTTCTCTTAAAAACAAAAACCCAACACACCCAAACAAACCCAACTTTGGGTTTCTTTGGGTCGCAAAGTGCTTGCAAATTCCTAGAAAAAGCCACACCATTTGTAACTACACCTGGGAGAACACCGCTCAGAGGATCCCTACAGATCCAGAACATCCACTGACAACAGGACAGCACTGATCCGATCCTCACCAAGCAATTCCTTCTCAGTATCCCCGTCTCGGAAGGTGATCCTCTCGACCATAGCCCAGAAAATGATCCCAAGAGCGAATATGTCGGCCTTGGCAGTGTAGTGACCTTCCCAGACTTCTGGAGCCATGTAGAAGTTTGACCCGCAGGCGGAGGAGAAGCGATGGCGGTTCACGTTCCCTTTCCCCTGACACACCTTGCTGAGGCCAAAATCTGCTACCTGCAATGCATTAAAAAAAAAAATCAGTTATTGTACACACCCCGTTCACAAGCACGTTTACGAACAGCAGCTCAGTGAATTTCACTCTGAATCCACCACAGCGAGTGGCAACCCTGGTGAAACAAAGAACTGATAAATTTCCTGCTAGCTGTCCATTCCCCAACTCCTTTCTTGTTGTTTGTTCCCTTTCCCGATATGGGAAAAATGTTCTCTCTCGGTGAAGTTCATTCTGATTACATTTAATTGGGCATAAACCTGCCTTGAACAATATCCACAGCAGAAGTGGCTCTTACTGTTCCACGGTGAGTGCACCGAGTCTCCTGTATTACCATTATTATCCACAGTCATTAAGATGACATTGATTCAAATGTCCCTTGACAGCTCTACAGGTCGAAGCACAAATACCAGTATTGATCTGAATCGTCAAGAAATGAATTATCTGCAAGGCACCGACCCGTTATTTTATGTCTAACTACGAGAACTCTCAGCATTGAAAGTTCAAGGAGCGAGCTGGCTCTCAGCTTTTCCAGCTCTCTGGAAAGCAGCCGGACAGACTTTCCGTCCAGTGCTACAAGGCAGCTCGCCGGTCTTCATCTCAAGCAGGGCATCAGCCCACACGAAGCACGAAGACATTCCTCACCGCCCCTGAACATCAATATGTGCTTGAGGCAGCAATATTGGAAGCGCTAGCTGTTGTAACAGGACTGTGTGTTCTTAAAAGTTTAAGGGCACAGAAAATATTGCTTCGTTTTTTGACTGATGGTGATCTCTCTGATTATCTAGCGTGCAGAAGTTAGCCCTGCACTGCTCAACAGGATAAGCAGTGGATGAAGGATGTTACGGATACACACCATCGTGACCATCTACTTCCTTCCAAGACTCCTAAAAATAAAAAAAAAAAAGGCCCACAACTGATATCAGATGTTCCGAGTACATTTATTACAAGTACCACACGACTTACCGAAAGTCCATTCCAAAGTACGCGGTGTGTAAACACGTAGATCGCACACTTGTTACGGCAAAGTTTTATCCCCTTACCTTTACTATGGGACTTCCACATTTATGAGAAATCAAAATATTGTCGGATTTCAGGTCTCTGTGCACTATCTGGTTTCTGTGCAGGAAAGCCACGGCACTGCTGAGCTGTCGCATGAAGCTGTGATTCAGCTGAGCATCGGGGCTGCGAGACAGCAGGTATTCGTTCATGTTTCCCCCGTCGCAAAACTCCATCACGAACCAGAGAAAGCAGGCGGCTTTGGGATCCATGCACCTCCGCCCTTTCAGGCAGGTCTCGATCAGCAGCAGATGGCTGTCTGATTTCCTGTAACGATGACTAATTGGCTGAAAGACTTGGCCGTTCTGCAGGATACACTCCTCCAACTGGATCACGTTTTCATGTTGCCTCTGGAAGCTCTGCAGGGCCCAGAACTCTTGCAGAGCCAGTTCTACGTTTTCAGGCACGTTACATTGCATCCTTTTAACAGCTACTTTGCTCCTGGTTTGGTTAACGATGGCCTCGTAAACCACCCCATAGCTCCCTCGGCCCACTTCTCGAACGATGCTGTACTTGGCTTCCGCAGCCATCCTTCGGCCCTATGAAAAGCAAATCAGAGGAAAATATTTCAACTCATGGCAATCGGTCGTCAGCTGCAGGAAAACCCTGGAAGAAAAGGGGATAAAAAGCTAAAAACTCTCCCAAACAAAGCAGCTCACCAACTATCAAATAATTCCAACCCATACCAATTTTAGTGGTATATGCATCAGTATATGATGTAGCTGCACAAGGGCTGACAGCTTAGCTGGGGTTTTAAGAGAAAAGCCGATATCCATGGCAACTGGAGACATTATCAAGTACAACCCTGACTGCACAGTGGGATACAACCACCTGGGAAGTGACATCGATTTGTCTACAGTCGATGAAGTTTAGTGAGAAAGAAAAAGAACTACGCAGACACGTTTCCTAAGCAGGGCAGGAAAGGAAAGACGAGACCTCCTGGGTAACAGCTGAACCTACTGTTACCAGAATTGACTTTTAAAGAAATAAAAGTTAGCCAGAAGTGCCAGTTTGGCACTAGATCTTTCACCTTCACTTTACCCCCTCCTAAATGTACTTATCCATCAATGGCTACATCATGACCCTGCGCTTCCACTACCAATTTCCTACCAGTCCATACCCTGATACTCACCACCTTTCTCCAGAAAAGGAGATAATTATTATTAACACATTAATCCTGCTCTGCTTCCATGCCCCACACATTCCTGTCCCAATCCCCTTAACCCTTCCCCCTTCAAACCTCCCCCCTACTCCCTACCCCCCCGCTCTTTCAAAGTCCCCACTTCCCCCTTAATTCTCCTCCCTTCCCAAACTTTCAGTCCAGCT
>VZTO01006405.1:0-25220 GCA_013400615.1 Syrrhaptes paradoxus
ATAGGAGACCCTGTCACAACCAAAGGGTGCTGAACTTCTGTGGCACTTGCTAGTTCTTGATATTTACTTAATGGAGAATTCAGTGCTGAAGTAGTGGCTTTCCTGCCACAATGATTCTTTTTTTGTCTCTCCGCTGAAGAATCAGGTATGAAGAGTTTCTCAATCCTGTTCTGCTTTGGCTGGTTTCCTGTTTATCTCCAAAGTTCTCCAATGGAGTCAGCGTTGTCCTTTTCTCCCACAAGTTTTTAAGGAAAGTTAGTTATACATGGATTGAAGTAGATGAAACTGTTCCTACTGACGTCAAACTGGAACTGGTGTAACTCCACCAGAAATATGCTAGGCTCAAATAATTCTCCTTTGTCAAGAAAACCTGTGGTGCTGGGCTCAGTATCTACTGTGTTCTTGCAGTCGAAAAAATAATTTTTGAGGGTTTTTTGTGGGGGAGGTTATAAGAAATCTGTACAAAAATATTAATGGTTTGTCATTGATAAAAGGTATGACAGCTAAAGGAGGACGTGCAGTGTAGGCATGTGAGGGTTTCCAGAGAAGTGTTGTAGGTAAGTCCCTGCTGGGTAATTTTTCCCTGGGACTTTTCATTTTACAGCTGAAGCAGTTGGGCCACAGCGTGGATAAAGTAGAGTTCATTGTGATGGGTGGAACATTCATGGCCCTGCCTGAAGACTACAGAGATTACTTCATCAGAAACCTCCACGATGCCTTATCAGGTCACACTTCCAATAACGTAGCAGAGGCTGTCAGGTAAACATCTTGATTTTCCTTAATGTCATTATTTAAAAGTGTGCTTTAGCTGGTGTAAGAACAGAAAATACTGAAGACACAAATTCCAGCCTTGTGGGTTTTTTTGTTTGTTTTTTTGGGGGGTTGTGTGGTTTTTTTTGGTTTTTTTTGTTTTTTTGAAAGGCAACATTTATCCCAATATGTGTTTAGACACAGAATATTTATAACCCAACTTGCAGCATTGCTCTGGGTACTGCCCAGCACCAGCGGACGATGGGGCCATGGTTTATCTATTTTCTCGTGTAGGAAATGCTAAATTTCTTCAAAGTTCTTGGAACTCCATCTGGACTTCTACCTTTTGTGCCTCGTCACCTTGATTTGGAGTTGTGACGAATCGCATTGCCGTGGGATTTATTTCTTTTAGCTGGGAAGGGGAGCTGATCCTGGCTTGGAGGGAGGCCAGACGTCAGCTCCTGGAAGGGCTGACTCACCCCCGAGAGCGTCAGTGCTCCGGAGATCCGAACCCTCACCGTCTCAAAGGCAGCTACCCTTGCTGTATTGCAGTGTGACAGGGAGCTGCTCCTCTTCTCATTTTACGGTTGATGAACTGATTTATTTGTGTGTGCTTTGGGTGATGGAATACAGAAGTTTCCAGTGCATTTTGCAGTATAAAACTGGGAAGAAAAAAGAGAAAGTTTTGATGTTTTGGGGCTGGTAAAACTAGGTGAGCATCCCTACTGACAGCTTTAGTTTGCTACCTTGTGGATTTTCCTTGATGCCTCTGTTAGCTACTAAAGAAAGTGGTTTTGAAACTGAGTAAGACATGCCCGTGTCTAGCTTCATGTCTGCCTTCGTATTTTAAAGCTGTAATTTCATTTCCTTTTCCTCTGGAGGGCAGCAAACACTTCTGTGGGTTTTTTTTCCTTGTCATTCAAAGACCAGACAAAAAGTGTTGTGCTGCTCTTTCCAAGTAGGCTTTATCAAGATAAAATCACAAACAAATTGCAAAAAGAATTGCTTTTCTTTTGCTCCAGTGCCCTGGTTGTGAGCACTGAAGGACACCGCTCGCTATGGAAGAAGGGTGGATTTTGCAGGTTGTCTGTTCAAATTATTTATACATACACCAGGTGGTTCAGGATGTGGTTATTCTGTTTTGGTTTTTTTTCTGCTGCAGGTGTCTAGCTAATTTTATTGGACCTAAAATTGCTTTTTTGAGTAGCCTGTTCTTTGCTCTGCAAACTATTTAAGACAAAATAATTTTCAGTGCATGCACAAATGAAGTGACTCTGAAGTGAGTGTGCTGCCTGGCAAGCACGCACATCGAGAATGCGAGAAAAACCTGCACTAACAATTGGAAGGTTTTTTTTACAGCAGATAAATAAAGGTTTATGTTTTTAACATAAAATTCATGTTAAATGCTTAGTAAATGGAGGTGTGTGGGAGTTACTCAGGTTGCACTTTGTAAATATTCTAGAGTCAAGAAAATTGGGTTCAAGATGAATCAGACCTTCTACTTTTTGTGCTTCTTGCATTTAGTTGTTGTTCTGTGTCACTGCAGTGCTGTTCTGAGATGGTCAGTGACACCTGACATAAACATTCAAGGTTGAATTTATTTCTCTTTGTACGTGAGGATTCAGCCCTTCTCCCTCTCCATTTCCATCAGCAGAGATGCTATGTGGGGAATACTGACAATATTTTACTTGTTTCCTATTGTGGGCTCTGCGTTAGGTGGTAACGGGTGAGCGAGACCGGATCTCAGGTCATTTTGAACGCGATCATGGTAGCCTTGACATTTTTCCTCCTTGTGCAAATCATTAGTTAATTTTAGATTTTGTCCAGTGATTCCCTAATGGGGAAAAAGACCTTCAGCCAGGATACTACTTAAAAAATCTTTCCGAGTATGACCTGTGATTAAACCAGTGCAGCATCTATCCGAATAGGCTTCAGTCCACCTAACTGCAAACGTGTTTTTTTTCCCCTTTTGTCCAGTTTTTTCTTTGTCCTAACGTGAGCTCTGCTCCTACATCCAGTGCTCTTTCCAGTGACGGTGATACGCTGACCTACACAGCCGGAATTGTGGAGCACTGACGGGCTCATCAGTCTGGCATTGGTGTAATTGGGAATTTTCTTCATATAATACTTTGTCTCGATCAGCCCGCTGCGGCTTCTGGTCCCAGCTAATCTGATAACGAGGATGTGACTCTGTGCAGCTTCACCCCGTTCAGTGCGACCGCAGCCTGCTGTGGAGGTGTACACTCCTCTCCAGGAACCGGCTCTGAAAGTCTGACTAAAGAAATAAGTCCTCAGGCTTGGACTCCAGCTGATGTTCTGAGTTGGCGTCTGGCTTTCTTACAGACTCGGAGCGTTAGGGTGAACCTGGCCCCGTGGCAGATCTCGGAGCTGCACACCCAGCAGTGCCTGCGTGGCAGAAATGATGGGCTGTGGCCGTGAGCTGTCTTGGGGTGCTGCTGCCAAATGAATGGGTCTGAAACTGGCTTTGTGTTCAGTGGAGAGAGCAGGATCTTCACGGGACGGCTCAGAGCAGCTAAGCCAGGTTGCTGCTTTAAACACTTTCTGGGTAAACCGGGCAGCTGGCTCGGAGGGTGTGAGGAACTCCCTTTCTACCTCCAGTTATAAAGGAGATCCTTTTTGCATGAGTGGACCTGGAGGTGGGTTAAGATTTTGATTTTGATGGATTCATGAACTGGACGTGAGCGTAGAAGTGACTGTATGTATCTCCATGAACTCACCAACCAAAAAGTGTGATTTAAAAAAAAAAATAAACAGAGAAACTGCGAGGCTTTCATAGCAACTCTGTGCGAGTAGAGGAAGGAAATGACTTCCCTGAAAAAGTGTTGCTGGTGTTTAATATTTCTCTGGCACCTCCCTGTTGAAGTAATAAACACTTTTTAGGCTATTCAGACAGAAGCCTTTGCTCGAGGTGCTTTGCTATGCTTGAGAAATAAGTTGCGCAAGGAATGAGTGAAGAATTGCAGAGCCAGAGGGGATCTTTGTTTTTTACAGAGTGTGCAACAAGCCTTGAGAAGTTTTAATTTTTATCTGCTGAGAGCACCACTTAAGAGATTTCGGTGCATTTCTGGATGCCTATCAAGCAGGGTTGTGGACTTGGTGATAAGCTTCCCTTCTTTAGGAGGAGATTTGTAATTACCGCTAAAGAAGCGCTATCAGACAGATTTTTCTTTTTGTAGGCTAGAGAAATGCATCTTCCTCCGCGAGCCGCTGCCATCAAGCCAGAGCGGTGCCTTGATCGCTGATTGCGGCTGCCTTTGCTCTTTTGGGAGGACAATGAGCCGGGAAGGTGTAAAAAGCACATGCAGAGGAGAACTGCTGCTCCCCAGCATCCTGCTCCTCTCACCTGACCCGTGAGTCATTAGAGGTTCTGGGCATATTTAGCTGCCGCCGTGACTCACCACTTAACTCCGAGGGCTGAGCACCTCTTCTCTGAGCCGGGATCTGACTTTTAATTAGTGACTGAGGCCAAAGCAGAGCTTGGCTGTGTGGATAGAGGCAGGTGCTGGAAGGGCTCCGCACCCGTGCGGCTCCTCGGACTGCAGCATCACGCCTGGCTTCTCTGGGTGTGTTTAAAAATGCACAGAAATTCTTTTTAAAATTTAACAGTATCATGTGTTGCCTGATGTTCGAGCTGGTCATGAATCACGTTGTTAATGGCGAAGTAAGAAGGGGATAAATTGCTGGAACTGCATGTTCTGCGGTTCAAGTGTCTTGTGTACGTGGTATTTCTGTGACGATGTTCAGGTGCACAGCAGACAGCGTAACTATTGCTGTAATAGGTCTGGAATCCAAAGCTGGGTCGGTTTTACATCCCCTCATCAGTCGCTAGGCTCTTCAAAGGCTCATTTTCCACTCGCATCATGCGCTGGAGCCCAGAACTTGCAGAAGTGAGTCCTGTCGGCTGCATTTGATTCCTCGTGGAGAAATTGCAGCTCCCAGCGCTGGATGACGCCGTGACGCTGCCTTTTTCTGAGGCTCATCAATTGCTTTTGCCAAGTGTCCTTTTGTGTTCCCACCATTAGCTGCCCCTTCTGCTGGGCTGGTGAGCGGGCGGCGGTGCTTCCCGCTGCTGCAGATATTTTCATTGTGCACGAGGAAATTTCCTTCAGGTATCCCAGAAGCCGTATTGATCTTTTGGCAAGTGGTAAGCAGCTAGATCCGACTACTTTAGAGCCTTCCCTGGGAGAAGACACGGGTTTTAAATAACCACTACTTAGGGCTGGATTATTGTGTGTCCAGTTTAAGACCTCTTAGCCCATCGAGGAATTACAAAAAAAACCAACCAACCCCTGAGCACTGGCAGTTTCAGCAGCAGGTGGTTTGATATGTGGAGCTCCTGAGACGCTTTCAAGCCCAGCTGGAAATCACTCTTCTTGAACACGCCAGGATCAGAGCAACCCATGAAAAAGGTGTTTTGTGTGGTTATCAGATGATGTGTTTTCTGGAAAGATCGTTATATTCTTTTCTCAATTACCCACATTAAGCCTCATGTATCAGAGGAATAAACCTACTTTCAGAGGCTGCTCTTTATTTTCAAAGTAAGCCTGTCTGAAATTTCCCAAATAAGACTTTAGGTAGAAGACAAAGCTGTCTGCCATTAAGTCTAGTCTTGCTGTAATTTTCCCAAGATTTAGCCCCGACTGCTTGACTTTTAGGGCACAGAAATTACGTGGTAACAAGTGGGCAGTGCTGTTGCGGTTCCCTTTGTGTCTGTATGTCACTGGCCCCACTTGTGAGAGATTCTAGCGTACCGTGGATCTCAAGGAAAGAGATTTAAAGCAGGCGTGCTTTACCGTGCGGTTAGCACGGGCCGAGAGGATGCTCTCCTCCAGTTCAGATGGCTCAATTGACATATGGGCGCTTGTTACACTAATTGTGCTTTCTGAGTACTAATTGTGACTCTAGCTAAAATAACTGGGGGCTTTGACTCACTAGCTGCAGTGATTCATGCTGGGGCGATTTAAGAGGTTACTTTTCTCCTTTTATCTACCTTGACCCTCTGCTTGAGGTTACCGCTTCCCAAACAGGCAGCTAAACATAGTCATCCACCCTTCAGCTGCCAGGGTTCACCCTGTGGCAAATTAATGTCGTGGGGAGTGGACAGTGATTTAAGAAGATACGCCGCTGCTTTGGCTGCGGGGAGCCCAGCCTGTGAAATTGCCCCGGTACAAATTGCCGGAATTTGATAGTCAGATCTCACCTCTTGACTCGCCGTAATGAGTGGGTCCTGTGACAGGTAAGCTCTAGCAGCTCCAGCGCAATCTGCTGTAATTGTCGGCTTAAGCTCCTATTCTGGCGGTAATTTGGGCAGCCGGGGTGTGCGGGTACTTATCCGTTTGTCCATCCCCTCCTGTGCAGGAGGAGGAAGGGGATAGCAGGAGACGGTGACGCTGCAAATTCCCCTGGCTGGATCCATCAGAGCTTCTCTGTTCAACCCCTCAGGACATCGGACTGGCCAGTGGTTTTTCTGTGCCAGGCAGGCAATAACTGGCTGTTGTTTTAGTGCCAAATGGTTTACAACAGAGATTCTGCCTAAATTTCCTTTTAATTCCCAGATTTTCTTTGTTTCCAGCCTTGGATGGGACTCTTCCATGCTGCAGGAGCCATGATTGCCATTCAAACCTGTTGTTGCTTAGTTTTTACCCCTAAATGCCTTCAGTATGGATAACGTCTTCCCAGCTTGCAGAGTTTGAGGAAATTTACCCCGAAGCTGGCTGGCCTTTGTTGGCATCCTGTTTCTTTTGCATTGCTTATTTTCTGCTGCGAGACCCAACTTTTGGCTGCTGAAGTGCGTGTTGTTTGGAAGATACATAAGTGAAAGTCATTTCATCAGATCCTAATCTCCTTATGGGTAGCTGTTCATCTTTTGTTTTCCTCCTGCAGCTATAGAAGGTGATTACCTATCCAGCTATCTCTCCTGTTCAGCATTTCTGCAGCATTTTCTCCTGTAAAATATTCCAGTTTGTGACTACACCCGGGCAACGAGGGAAGGTAGATAGGAGGAATTTGTACCCACATATTTCTGTGCATATGTAACAGCACCTCTGATATTACGTGACTTTAGGCTTTCTAAGGTGGATGCTGGAAAATAATATCTCTTTGTCATAGGTTTACGAGGTGGTAGCGTTTATTCGTAACAGAAATTTGAGCCACACCAAATTTAGCAATATTTGTGAATGCCATTGATCTGTGTCTTACCCTACGCTGGTGAAAAGGATGTTGGCCGTAGCGGTCGTGACATTGTCAAAGCTAAATAATGAATTTCAGGGCCTCTGTTTTGCACATTTTCAGCACATTACTGCTGAACACCTGCCAGAGGGAATACTTTTCTCATTTTTGCTGCTTCACTGCTGTGCGTGTCTAATTCAGCAAGCAGAACAAGTTCTCCGGTGACCTGCACTAAACGTTGATGCTGGGATGGGATCGGAGTAGTCAGCTGGGGTTGGTGGCTGGAGATGGAGTTTGGTTCATGGCTCGGTCACCTGTGTGGATAGGAGCCTGGCCTGATCGTTGCACGGTTCTAGTTCAAATTGTGCTGGTGATCCAAAAGTAATGTCACAAAGAGATGATGTAGCATGTGCTAAACAAGCTTTCTGGGTTCATTTCCTCCCTGACACAGGGAGGTGTGACACCATCCTGTGCTCTACAGAAGCATTGCCTTAGTTGTTGTTGTTGTTGTTGTATTCTGATTTTCCAGGCAAGCAGAAGATCAAACATCAGCAGTTGCTCTGAACTCTGCAAGGATGCAAGCGATCCTAGGCTGATATTCCCGTGCCCCGGAGAGCTAATGCGAGACCCGCGCTACTTTTTTCCTTCTCTCAGCAGAGATCGCTTTCCAGCCCAAATGCAAACGGGGTTGGTAAAATAGTGAGATGTGGTTTATTGTTCCCTCAGCTGTGCTGTGCTTGCCTCGTTGATACTGTAAACTGAGATCCGCTGCCTTTCACCAGCGCTAAATTCATTTGAAAGACAAGTTATTGTCTAGTAACGTGGTGGGTGCAGCAGGCATGCAAAAAAAAGGCAGGTTTAATTTTCATACTTTTATGGAATGATGGCAAAAGTGGTTTTCCTGTGGCTGTTCTGCGGACACTGCACTAGGCAGAGCAGAGGCTGTTTGCTTTTGGGATCCATCCTTCTCCAGTGCAATCTGGGACTCCGTGACTCTTCGTGGCCCGTCGGTTTGCGAAGTCAAGTGCTCAAAAGCTGGGAACTGGCAGAGCTGGAGGTGTTCGTGCAGCCTTTATTATATCACCCCCTGTCTGCACCTTGGATGATACGATTCCCTACTTTTTTCTCTTTCTGCAAGTCTTTTACCTGGTTCACCTCCAAAGATAGATGGTGTGCTGCTCTGAAAGTTCTGAAACGAGTGAGAAGGTCCTTTCTTCCTTTGACATAAATGAGATTTATCTTTTCTGTAACAGCTCTGAGGTGAGATGTGGGTTCAGCTTGTGGGTTAAGACAGCTCAGTTCAGATGTTTCCACGTGAACCGGGTGCTTTGTAGCCAGCAGAGCCTGGAGGAGGATGCAGCTCAGGCTGACACAGGCACCCGCACTGGGTCTGCGTCGCTCTCTGGGCTCTGGGGACCGGGACCTGCCATGGGAGACGAGAGCCCCCGCTCGGTTCCAGTCCAGGCTTGGGCAGAAGGTGTTTTCATCTCTGAATTCTGGCTCCTTGAGCTCGTGCCAGTTTTTGATGCAGCCTTGCTCTTCGCAAGATGCTATTTCTTCTAGTGTTGGCTTTTTCCCATTCTTTCTAGGTCTGCTTTTCCCCACCTCTAGGAAGACACAAGTGGTTGCTCACCTTTGGTTGTCCTCTTTTTCTATCTCCTCCCCGGTGTGTTTGTCTCATCGTAAGGCAGGTTGTGCCATTCTCAGGGCGTCGTAGCCATGGTAGGAAATATTTGGCTTCACTCCTTAGCAGGAACTTGCTCCTTGGGACCAACACATCTTCCCTGGAGCTGTGAGGGATGCCTGCGCCCGAGGAGGATGCGCTTCAAAGCTGCTATAGGAGCTAAAAGCTGGAACACTTACAAAGCAATGAGCTCAATCACCAGTAAAAGTTGAGTAGCTGTTGACACCTCACGCCACGTTGAAGCCACAACGGGCTGCGAATGGAGCCGGGGAAACAGCACCATTGGTTCTTGTCGTCTGTGGCTTTACAAGCGTGCGAGTGTTTTTCTAGCGCTTTATTTGAGAGAGATGATATTGCGGCTTTATAGGTGAGGGAGTTGCTTTGGCAAGAGAAGGAGAGGAGCTAAACCGTAGCTTTTCGCTGGTAGTTCTGGCTGATGACTGCTTTTTATTAGCTCTCTTTATAATTTTATTGATATAATTTCTTTGTTTCCTCAAAGCAGCAATCAAGCTGGATTTCCTTCCCCAAGCTAAATGTTTGTATGGGAGCAGCGGATGAGGGCGAGAGGAATCCTGGTTAATGGGTAGATGCACAAACTACAAAGCAAGGACTTTGCTGGACACAGCCTTTCTGCAATAATATCTTTTTAGGGCATTTCATTGTGGGAACGGTAAGCAGCACCGCAGCGGCAGAGGTGGTTATTTTCCTCAATAACAGCTAGGAAGAGGTTGTTACTAAGAATATGCAACTTTCCCTAGGCCACAGTGAGTCAATATCAGAACTGAAATTGGAACTAGATTTTTTTTTTTTTAAATACATATACCCAGTGCTATCTCTCTCATGAGCTGTAGCAAGAAAAACTTGAGAACTTCAGTTTAGATTTAATAAAAGAGACTGTTGTGTCATTTCTTTCATAATTTTAGATAGAAGGATTTTTTTGTTCTCCCAAATCCCTTTTTAGCCTGCGTCTGTAACTCTGTATTGACTATTCTGTTCTGAACTGTCTATGTAATTATGACCTAATCGTTGGTCGTATTGATTTGGCAGCGGACATGTAAATTGTTGCTCTTTCAAGTTTCCCTGAGCTAAATTGCTCAGCAGCGATGTGAGAAATCAAGGACAAATCTTGGGCATCTCCTTGGGCAGGTTTTATGACAGTCTTTGTTTCACCGTACATAGCAGGCTGGCGAGCTGCGTACACCTGGGTGTGACTGTGGTGACACGGTTTGTTCTTCATGGGATGTGTTTCCTGCTCCTGTACGCTTGGATGGAAAGAGAAAGGGACGCAGAGTAAAACCTTTCCTGTGGGAATAACTGCTATCGATTGCCCGGTAGAGGTGGAATTGAACCAAAGGTCAAATAAAATTGTGCTGGAATCCACACAAGAGCCAGCTGGAATGGGACTAAGAGCTGCTGCTTTTGAGATTTTATATTACATGGTGAAAAGCTACCAGGAAGGCAACACTGACCAAAAAGAAATATTAACCAAACACAGCCTACAGCCTTCGCTGTAGAGAACTGGTGCTTAAAGCAAAGCGCGGGTCACTGTGTTTACTGTTTGTCTGGGATTACTGGGCAGNTGAAATATTAACCAAACACAGCCTCCAGCCTTCAGCTCTTCTCCCCTCGGAGTACGGCTGGGTTAAGGCCACCGCGCTGCACGGAACTGGTGCTTAAAGCAAAGCGTGGGTCACTGTGTTTAGTGTTTGTCTGGGATTACTGGGCAGAAATTCCCAAATTATTCCTGAGAAAAGCAGTTGGTTCTTTCTAAAACTTCATAGCTTGAAGCGTCACCAATTTTCTCCCGTTGTGCTGAGCGTATTTTTTTCCTGAGCTTTTCTTCTGCATCATAAACTGACGAATGGTTTTGGAAACAATACTGCTTGGGGTTGATAACCCTCTTGCGGGGGCTTCTTTCCCACTTCAGAAGTGACCTGTGTGGTTTTGGTAGACTGGGAGGGCACGTAATTACTTGTAAATTATTTTATTTTCTTTGGTAGGAGAGGAGCTGCTGTCGGGCAGAGGAGATCTCACCCTCTTGTAGCGAGCCCAGAGCTTCACGGTGCCTTCAAGCTGCTGCTCATCTGAACCCCTTCTTCCTTTCTGCAGCTTTATCAAGACTCTCAGCGTGACATTCATGGCTTCTTTCCTTCAGCTGTCATTTTCAATGCTCTTAGTGGTAATTAAGGGATGGGCTTAGGAAGTGGATGTTGGGCACTTTGTGTATTTTCTTCTTTCAGAAATCTTTGAAAGAAATTGTGGTTTGCTGTCAATACAAATCCTGATGTGTTAGATCTCAGTTGTCTGTCTTAGGATAACAGTTTGGTTTTTCTTTAGCTGCTAAAAAACCAAACCACCTTCCTCTTGAAGCAGAAGAAGAGAGGTTCTTGTTTCCATTGCACACATTTTCCTCTTGTGGCTCTTGCTCTGGACTCTTCCTCTGGTTACTGGGCTAACATTTCAAGGAAGTTTCTAGGTTGTAGGTATTGTCTTTGAAGCACTTGCCCAAGATGTGTAACTTTACCTGGATTGCCAAAAATGAGGTCTCTCACCAGAACAACTTTTAAGATTAAGGAAGAAGAGAGAAGGTCTTGCATGCGGAAATAATGGAGAAATATCAGGAGAGGGAATCAATGATGGGTTTACACAACAGAGGAAGGTCCTCAGCGGCGTCCCAGAGGAATCTGGGCTGGAATCTGTGGTCTTCACGATGCTGAGTGTGTGGTGAAGGAGCAGGTGAGAATTAGCGTGTGTTAGCAAGGTTTTTCCTTATTTTGTTACAGAACAATGAGCTCCAGGTTGNGGTGCGTGGTGCAGGAGCAGGTGAAAATTCGCGTAGATGCAGAGCAATGCGTGTTAGAAAGGTTTTTCCTTATTTTGCTACAGAACAATGAGCTCCAGGTTGGGTAATTGCACTCGGGAACAAGATTTTAAAGTTGTAGCAGACAAGGGTGGGAAATGCAGGCATGGTGCTCGGTGTTAGTTAAAAGACAAACTCGGTGTGAGGAATTATAATGAAGGGACTAGAGAGCAAACTGGGAAATAGCGTTCTGCTGCCGCGTAATTCAGCAGTACCTTCACAGCGGGAACCTGCCTTCGGTTCTCCTTCTTAAAAATAAGGAAGGGGAGAAGGGAAATGATACTGTGGAACTGGGGAAAAATATTTCAGAGTGAGATAATAGAGATCTATGAAATCGGGAGCGGCACGGAAGACGAAAAAAAAGCTGAACATTGATTATATCCTACAGCACAAGAAGCAGGGCAGTCGGATG
This sequence comes from Syrrhaptes paradoxus, assembly GCA_013400615.1. Taxonomy (NCBI): domain Eukaryota; kingdom Metazoa; phylum Chordata; class Aves; order Pterocliformes; family Pteroclidae; genus Syrrhaptes; species Syrrhaptes paradoxus. Next base: position 11,896 of record VZTO01006405.1, read on the forward strand.
AAACGGGAATTAAACACAAAGGATGTGCGGCTTGGTGTGGTCCGTAGGCTGAGGGGTGACCGAACACATTCCCAGGAAAAATATCCAGTGAGAGCTGCTCAGTCCTGAAGACACCGACTGCTACTGAAGACATCACCTGTGGCTCAGGGAGTCCCCGAAGAGGAAATAATTGGCAAGTGTGAGAGTATTCGAGGAAAGCACCGTTGCAGCTTGCCCTGCTCCTGCTGCTCCACTCTCAGCATCTGCAGCAGCCGCGGGTGGAGGGGATACTGGGTTAAACAGACCTTTGGACTTGTTCGAGGCAGTGTTTGTGTGTTCCTGGAGCTTGCAGGTCCCTTGTTCCACCTCCAGACCGGGTCAGTTTGTTGGTGGAGCTCCAGTTGCTGTCTGAAAGCAGTTCAGGGACTCGGGTACCCTAAGCCTCGCTGCAGGGATGCTGGTAGCTCATGTTGCTGCTTTTGTTCTGCGAGAAATATGAAGGCTTTGGTCTCCAGGACTATAATTTGACTCTGCTCGCTGGGACAGGTTTGAGCTGGCATAAGGGAGGAGGAGATAAGCACTCTCCTGCTGGTATTAACCTTTTTTTTTTTTTTTCATTTTTTTCCACCCTAAACCTTTAGTTTTGACAGGCAGAGGTAAAACAGAGGTTGCAACTTGGCTCCTGTTAGAGCCACCCATATGCAATTTTTTTTTGTTTGAAATATTGCACTCTAGCATATGCTTATTCATCCTGGTGTTTTCAGTTACAGCTTGCTAATAATTCGTTGCTGAAAAAAAACCCATTATCTGTACTGCTGTTGCCTTGGACTTGATGGATGGGAGCTCAGAACATAACCCTGCCGTGGTAGAAGGTCCTGTCGGGGTTTTCTGTTCAGTGTCCTTTTTTTTGCCTCCTGAGCTAAGAAAAAACCTTTCAGGGCTTGCTCAGATGTCCTCTGAGAATAGGCAGTGATTATGGCTTTCAAAATAATTGTGCATTTATTAGCCCAGCATGGGAAGAGCAAGAGCAGCTCTCGTGCACGGCTCTGTCCCGGCTGTCGCGCGCCCCAGGGTCCCTCCAGCAAGGCTGCAGCCTCCTTGCCCAGAGATCCTCTCCGTGACGTTGCTTTATGAATGATGGAAAAATAAACCAACCAACCCCTCTGCCCCCCTTCCCTCCATAGCCAGCATCGTTACCTCCTCGTCGTTACAGCCAGGCGTTTAATTAGTCCATGCAAATAGCCCTGCTTTGATGAGGCCTGAAGTGTGATAACGTAACGGCGCCGCTGCTGCTGCTCGTGCTGTGCTTTGTCTTTGGAGGATTTTCGGATGTCGGATCCGTTTGGTGTGGTTACAACTTGGTAAACAAATTAAGAAAGAGAGAAAACTGGTAAGTTTTAGGGTTTGGTTTTTTTGCTTCAGAATGGATACTATTTTGAACACGGATCCTATCCTGGATTTCGAACACCGAGTGACACGGCAGGAGGGAGCGTAATTACGTGTGACTTATCTGTTAGTGCCATTTCACGAAAAAAAAATAATTTGTTCTCACTTCAAGGAGGTATAAATACTGTTACTTTGTCAAAATTGGAAAATTATGTTTTAGTCAATAAATGGCTGTATTTTAAGTAAGTTTTTTAGTATTTGAAAACTGAACCTTGGGAGACGGATGCTGCTAAGAAACTAAAGCAGTCTGTCGTACTCCTGGTAGCGGTGATAAAGAAAACACTGAAATGTAATAAAAAGAGAGAAGCATAAAGCCAAATAACTGGCATTGGAGCTTGCAGAAATGCCTGCTCTGGGCAATCATCAAACATGCACTTTTGAAACGTGTCAGGTGAGTAAGACGCCACCTGTTTTGTTTACCAGCAGGAAATTGTAGATATGGAAATAATTATTGCTGGCTGTATTTCAGAGATTGGCACTGTGATAAAGCAGAGCTGCTAGAGATCCAGGAACAGGAGGTCACTTAAATAGTGGGTGAGGATGTGGTATGGAAGATACTTCTCCCTTCTATCAACAATTTCCCCTTCAGAAACCAATGGTGTCACGTTTTGTCTCAGTTCCGTGTGTATAGACATCGTTGTCTGTCCTGAACCCCTGTAATTGCGTTACACTGGGACCATGCTCCCTGTAGGCAAGGGCACAAGAAGGGGGTTTTCAAGATGTTGGACTTGTTTGGGATGCTGGACATTCACAACCTCTGCTGTTCACTAAGTTAAGGCCAGAAGCCTTCTGCCAAGGACTCCTTTGGTGGCTGATTAAAATTCTTGATTTTCCCACCCAGCCCTCCAATGCTTCCCTCATCCCACAAGACTCCAAGCACCTCTTCTAAGGCAGGTTTGCAACTGTTTTATTTTTTTTTTTTCCTTGGGAGTAGGCTAAGGGGAGATGAGCAGCAGTGCCTTCCGTTGCCCTAATCCGTTGCAACAATGGTGATCAAGTAATATGAGCATCCTCAGAATTTATTCTATTTTTTTGGGGACTGTTGGGTTGGATGAGTTGTTCTAGATCCTTCTCTTTGTCCCATATAGATGAGTGCACCTGAACCCTTCCTGCTCTTGGTGGTTGGTTCTTTTTGCTGCCTTTGAACTGTTCCTGCTGCTTTTTGTGCCTTTTTCTGCTCTCTTGCCTCTCTGTTTACCTCCTCTTTCTGTACTCTCCTCTTCTGAAACATGTAAAACATAAATGTTTTCAAGGCGTGTGATGAAGGTGCTGTACACATGCTGCGTTAACCCACCGGCTTCGTTCTTACAGCTCATCTTCTCCGAGCCTGTTGGGAGGAGGCGAGTCTTTCTGCGTTGTCTGGCATCCTGCCACTCGGGTCCCAGCCGGGGAGTTTGGAAGCTGCTGTACTATGGATTGTAAATAATTAAGTCTTTGATGTTCAGGTCTCGGAGCTGATGTGACTTTTGTCTTTAGATCAGAGTTTAATGAGAGCAAGGAGAGGCTTTTTAGGATGAGTTATTTTATGCCAGAGCTGTGCTGTCTGTTTTTTCTCTAAGTGAGAAGGTGTTTGAGACCCTGTGTCGAACTACTGTGTCTGCTGGAGGGGTAGGAGCCTTTTTGATCTCAAAGAGCAGGCTTGGTGAAGAGGCAGGTTCTAATTCGGAGGTCTGCTTTATGTACCGGCTCCCTCTGAAAGTTCACTCGAATGTTCTCCAATGATTAAAATTAATAATCTCTCCTTTACTTCTTCCTATTTCAGACAGTTCTGTAATCACGGTGAAAAGAGCTGAATTTACAATAGCTATGTCTGTGCAAATCGTAAGGTTTCTCCGGTTCTCATTTCCTTCATTTGTACGCCTTAGCGTGTGTTTGATTTGCATAATTCACCTCTGCCTTCAGTCCGTTATTAAAATTGCCCCACTGTCATCTTGTGCTATAGACTTGTCTTGATTTCTGATTATTCTTTTGATTATATGGTGTTATTATTACAAATTACGTGTGTTACAAATAAGGCTGTTCCAGGGAAGGAGGAGAAATGCTGTAAGATGTTTGTTGCTGCTGGAGAAGATAAAAATCTGTCTCCACTCTCAGGTTCCAGAAAAAAAGCACATCTGAAATATTAATACCAGAATGAATCTGTAAATCAGGTGAACTTGGCTGTACAAGACCATCATGGGTGGAGTTTTCAACTTGGGTTCATCTACTTTCTCAGGACTTTCCCTTTTATCAGGGAATTGGGGTGACAGGACGAGGGGCAACGGTTTGAAGCTGGAAGAGGGGAGATGGAGATGAGATGGGAGGAAGAAATGTTTTCCTGTGCGGGGGGTGAGGCAGTGGCCCAGGGTGCCCAAAGAAGCTGTGGGTGCCCCATCCCTGGAGGGGTTCAAGGCCAGGCTGGATGAGGCTTTGGGCAACCTGGGCTGGTGGGAGGTGTCCCTGCCCATGGCAGGGGGTGGGACTGGGTGATCTTGAAGGTCCCTTCCAACCCAAACCATTCCAGGATTCTGTGATTCTCTGTTTTGCTTCTTTTGGTCTTCGGTTAATCATAGATTTGTTTGTCTTGGTCATCAGCAAGGTCATCGTAACCTCTTGTGGCTGAGTATCCTGAAGTCACACTCTTCAGAGCTCCAGACATCTGCTGTTCAGGCTGTCTGCCTGCTTGGATAGAATTTGCTCCCTCTTCATATCTGCCTTGGCTCGCGCGCCATTCCTGCGGGACCTGTGGCTTGATGTCTGGTGTTTTTAAGGATGAAGTGCAGGCAGATCCATCATCTCCGTTATCGTGAGAAGTCACCAGATCCCGTTAGTGAGCTTACAGGGGCTTTTGAGAAATGAAGTGTAGTCCACATAAACTTGTACAGGAGAACTGACTCGGTACGGTGAGATATTTTGACATTAAAAAAAGAGACTAGAACAACACGGCACCCCTTACATGGGTTCCTAAACCAGGAGTAGCAGAAAATTGTTGTCAGTGACCTGATCGGCTTCTAATAGGAGCCTGTTGTTTTTGCCTCTGGGTCTTGTGGTTAATACTTGTGTTAAAATAGTAATTCCAAGGGTTGGCAGGAGCTATCAATATCAGAGATGGGCAAATGAGGGATAAATCTGTTTTCTATAGTAGGCTGTATATGAGCAAGCTGTGCACCTGATTATGGGAAAATGTAAAGCTGTTTTTCTAGGAATGGTGCAGGATTCTATTCTGAGAAGCAGAGAAATATCTAGAAAATATTTAGGAGTTAAGTTGCGTTATCATGAGCTTTCTGTATGATTCAGCAGCCAAATTACCCTTGACTGTATAAATAGTGGAAAATTGGATAGGAATAGGCAAATCATATTCCATCTGGATATTGTACTGGTGTGTCTGCAAAGTTCTGGGGCTGTTTTTGGTATCAAAGGCAACAAGAAAAATGCTTAAAAACTGGAGATGGTGCTAAAAAAAGGTATGAAAATGATGTAAGCATTAGAATATATGCACTTCATGAACAATAAACAAAACTCTTTGAATCTAGTCTGATGCTCTGATATCTGCCAGAAGGGCAACATGGTGGAACACGATTAATTTGGGACGTTTCTGGAGTGCATTGTGATGATGCATTCTGTGATTCTGTGATATTTTGGAATAGTTGGCTCATCCAGTGCCTAGGAGAGGTGCTTTCCTGGATCTGCTGCTCACAAAGAGCTGGTTGAGGAAGGGATGCGGTCTTGGCTGCAATGCCTCTGAGATGTTAGAGCTTAAGATCCCGAGGGATGTGAGCAGAATAAAGACATCAGAATTCAGGATAACAGACTTGAGAAGGCTGACATACGCAGTGTTTCTTTGCCTCGGTCTTTATTTGCAAGATCTGCTCTTGCTACATGGTGATTGGGGGTGAGAGCTAGTGCCCGTGGCTGAGGATTGCGTTGGACACCATCGGCAAATTGGACACGTGCGAGTCTGTGGAAGGGGATGGGCGAGGCAACTCCATCTCGCCTGGAGACATCGTGACAACCAAGAGGTCCCCAGTGACTGGCAGTAGTCATTGTCTGTCTTCAGGAGAGTGAGAAGGAGACTACAGGCTAGTAAGACTCACCTTGGTCCCCAAGAACGTTACGGAGCATAGAATCATCAAATCCTAGAATGGTTTGGGTGGGAAGGGACCTTAAAGATCATCCAGTTCCAACACCCTACGACGGACAGGGGCACCTCCCACTAGCCCAGGCTGCTCAAAGCCTCATCCAGCCTGGCCTTGAGGCATGTCTTTGTGGAAGCATGGATTTACCAGGGCAAAAATGTGCCTACCCAACCTGTGAGAAATGGGGAAACCACCGTGTTCCCAGTGGGCAGTTAGCATGAAAATGGGAGATGAGCAAAGTCGGACTTGAAGTAGGTGATCTGCTAGAAATTGTTACATAAATTGCTGATTAACAAAAAAAAATCTGATTTGGGATCTGCAAATCAGGATCAGCTTTCAAAGATCTACTTCTTAAAAAATAAAACCCCAAATAATCCAAAAGCTTTCTCTGCTAAAAAGGTGTTAAGCCTACATCAGTTTGTCTTTTATTTTTCTCTGCTAGCTGGTAAATATCTTTCTCAGATCCTGACTGTGCTTAGAAAAGGAGATCTTGACAATTTGATTTAAAAAAAAAAAAAATCAATGTTTGTCTTCATGTAAATCCAGTATTTAGGAGATAAACTTTTCTATAGTGTTTCCTGCCCTTTTCAGGTCTCTTACAGCTCAGTCAGTGAAGGAGGTGCTGGCCGTGTGTAGGAAAATAAGGAAATTTATATTTTTAAAAAATTAAAAGTTAACTTAGTTGTGTAAGGCAGCTTTGTGCAGTGTAGTAATGATTGGTACAGCTTGTGTGGGTACTATTTGATAGCTTCTTCCGTAAAATGACGGGTTATGAAAATCTAGTCAAGCTTTGAATTCGTGTCCACTTCTGTTGCTCTGCGTTTGGTTTCTGAATTTATAAATTTATAATCTTACAGTTTGTGCCTGTCCTCAGGTTAGTGTTAGCTTTCAGATGAGGTAGAATTGGCTCTTTTTGCAAGTAGGAAAAATGTTGAATATCCAAATGAGTATTGGAAAGTTGAGAAGTCAGATTTCTCTTCCGTTATTCAGGAAATGATGGAGATGTGTTGCCAGAGTCACCTTCTGCGGAAAGTTGACTGTCTTGCACTTCTTTCTCTTTTCTAATGAGCTGAAAGGAATCTGTAGTCTTTATTAAATATAGTCACTCGATTCAAGCTTTTATTTTATGTTAATACAATAGAGTGTGAGACTACGCTCTGCTTGCCCCGAGTCTTCAGGACTCTGGGGAGAGCAGGAGGACTGGTGGCTTGGTCAAAAATGTCTCCAAAGGTTGGGGATTTGAAGAGGCTTGTGACTTTTCTTAGAAAAGACATCTTGGTTGCTTTCTCTTGTTTGGGTTCATCTTTGTTCTGCTCTTCTTGTTGGCATTAAGACGCGCTTCCCTCTTCAGCGTAGAGTTGGGTAAGACAGTTTTACCAGCCATCCACCCTACTGAAATCTCGTTGGTGCACTTAGTAGATGTTATAGTTCAGGGTCTGCTTATCTTGGCCATAAATTTCCTAGGAGAAGGAATATAATTTTTTTTTTTCCTCCCCTCGGTGTTTTCTAGCCATGACTGCAGGTGCTGAGCACATACCCTCTGGTGTGATGGGTGGGTTATCCGGTGACTTTTTTTTTTCTCCCCTTCTCCCTTAGCTAAATTTTTTTTTTTTTTAATTCTTGCACATCAGTTCTTTAAAAAGTGAGCCGTTTCCAGTCTGATGTCAATGAATCACACGTTGGCAATGTTTTCCCTGCCGTGATGAACAATTGTTCTGTTAGTCTGTCAGATTAGTGAGCCACAAACTCTGAAATGTTTTACGTGTTGGGTTTTTTTCTTTTCTTTTTTTTTTTTTTTAAGATGCTTATTTGACAGCCATTACAGTCTATCCTGCAGATATCTTGGTCCTTATGTATCCTGGGCTTTAGCAGTTTGAAGGGAGTTAATATTTTTATGAAGTCTGAGCCCCTTTGGGTGTTTTGCTGTTTTTTTGAGGGGAAGGTGAGGCTGGTTTTTTTGGTGGTGGTGGTTTTGGGGTTTTTTTTTTTATGTCAAATTGGACCTCCATCATGCTGTTAGGTAGGCTCTCGAGCTTTGTTTTCATTCAGAAGTTTCCAGCTATCCAGAGCTGGAAATCGGATGAAGAATCTTTATAGAATGGCTAATAAAGAGCTGAAGTTAGCCATCCCTGTGATTGGGGTGTGCGATATTCTTTCAGGTATCAGCATAACATCTCTCTCTTACTCAAGGTGTCCTCTTTTCAGCAACATTTAATATTAAGACTGAGATTTTCATCATTTGGGACCATTAAAGAGACTGATATTCCTCTCAAATGCTGGCTGTTAATGCTGCCCACATCCCGGTTTGGGAATTATCCAGATTCTCTGCAGTTTCAAATGGTTTCAAAAGCAGAAGTTAAGTTTTCCTGCTGTAAATCTTTTCTCCTGTGCTGCAGTCCTCTGTTATACAACCACCATGTTCTGCAGGGAAGATGGTCAAGTGAAATGATTCCTGCATGGAAAGGAATATTAGCCTTGCTGGTGATGTTGGAGATAATGTTGATTGATGGTTTCCTTTAGTGAACTTTGGTTCAAGACTGCTTTGGATTCCTTTTTTATTTTCTTTTCCTCTCTCGTAGGTCGGTACCTCGCCATTTGTCATCAGCGGGACATTTTTCTATGAGCTGGGATAATTAGTCTCCGTTAGACATCCCATGATGAATGGGAGAGGAGGGGGAAAAAGGTTAACAATGAATTTTGTTTCAGTATTAGACTTCAATGAAGTGGAGAGCGCGCCACGTGCTCCCAAAGGGAGGCGATTTGTGGGATTTTTCATGGACGGTCTTGTACCTTCTGTTGTGAGAATGCAGCTGGATCTTGTCCCAGTCCCTTCAATTTGTCTGTAAACTCTGTGAATCAAATAAAAACGTAGTGGCTACACCAAAGTCTCCCTGACGTGAGGTCCTGTGTTATTGTCAGTGTCTGAGCGGGAGCGAGTGCTCGGAGAGCCTTTGGTTTGTCCCCCAGATGGAACACGGTTCTCCACGGTTCTCATTGCTCTTGTTTATTTTCCTTTTTGCCCAGGCTTTGTTGCCAGGTGAGGAGTACTGAAGGCTCAGTCTGGTCTGGGAGCATCTTCTTACCAAGTTGTGTTTAAAAAAGCCCCACGAGGCTGCCTCAGCCCCGTTACGTAAAGCAGACCCCAGCCTTGCGGTAGTGTGTGTATTTCTGTATCGCCTCATCCACGCGTTGCAGAAAGGTTGAGGGTTCCCTTGCTGCTGGGGTGTTTGAGGTTTTTAACTTGGATTTTAATTCTGATAGTGATGTATAAACTCTCACCTGCAAGATGTTGGAAACTCTTCTGAAGTCCCGTGTGACAAGGTCACAATTTTAATAGAGACTGGGTCTTTCTGCAGGTATTCAGAACGAAGCCTGACAAAGTGCGTTGGGATAACGATAGAGACCAGACCCGATTACTGCCTGAAGCGGCACCTGAGTGACATGTTATCCTACGGCTGCACGAGGCTGGAGATCGGCGTGCAGAGCGTGTACGAGGACGTGGCCAGGGACACCAACAGGTGAGAGGAAAGCTTCGGTGCGGAGCTGGGCACGGCTGCTTGCTGCACACCCATTTAATGTTGGATGTTGAACCATTGAGCTCCCTCCCTTCCTCTGTGGCCATACATCTGTTAAGAAAAACTAATAAACTTCAGTGGCTTCCTGAATTTCTTTGTGATATTGCGTAGAGCACGGCATGAGGAAATGGAGTTCTTTGTGATGGTTTATTTCAAACTCATTCTTTTCCTGTATTGTACACCTCTCTTGTTTTTTTTCTTATTGCTTCATAAATAAATGCAGCTTCGTGAAGTAGAACGTGTGCCCAGAGAGAGCTCATCGTTCTTGTTCTACATAATTCATAATCCGGAGGTTTGAGCAGACACAATGCAGTGTAACCTCCTGGAGGCACTTTCCCAGCACACAGCACGTTTCCTACACCAGGTACCTTCCGCTGAGTATCCGAGAGGAGAGGTGACACTGGCAAGTGCAGAGGGTGAGACACAGCCGGGAACAACACCCCTTGATAGATTAACTGCGGTCGTTCTAGGCATACAGTATCTCTAGGGATTGCAAAATATATTTTCCAAGAAGCCTGTGATTTATTCCTTGTCACCTTGGACCTGTGGCCAAAAGAACAGTTGTCCTACATAGGAGAGCGCGCAATACATTGTTCAGCTCACTCCTTACAGGCAAGTAAGCCAATCTCTTTCTTTTTCTTTTTTTTTTTTTTAATTGCAAGTCTCGTAATTCCATTGAGATTTTTGAAATAAGTTGCTTTTCTCTTTTTTTTTCTACTTCTGACATTCATACAATTTGCCTTCGTTCTTAGTGCATGTTCCAGTCACTTACCAAAGATGTTTAATAACCGTAATCACATGTAATGACACAGAGATTATGGTTCGATAGACCAAGCACATTCTTGTTAATACCTACCTTAAAGGCTGCAGTGCAAAACTGAAAATGTTGGACATTTTCTTTTACAGACTTAAAGAAAAAAATCCAAAATGAGTTTCTTCCTGGGGGTTTTGCTGTAGTGTTGCAGGGTGTCAGTGCCGTGAAATGGTCAGGCTCCGGGTCTCAGTAGGCAGGAAAAGCCACTCATTGAGTAGTCCAAGAGTTAAGAGCTGACATCCATAGGTGGTACCTTCCTCCTCTAGATGTCAGAGCTTTCCAAAGGAAAAGATCCGTACGACGGTATGTCGCTAGATCTCCCTTTGAGGCTAGATGTAGTCATTGACGGTTAATTCTGACACAGATTGTAAATGTAACCATTTCTCTTCAGCTTTTAAGATCTTCTTTTCACCTCGAATCTTTCGAAGGTGCCCTACCCTGAGGTGAAACCCCACTCAGCTCTCACTTCAGTCATCTTCACTTCTCCTCCAGCTTTGTCTGGTACATCAGAGCCGGCACCGTAAATCGTTCCAAGCTCTCTGTCACTTTTGGCTTGTACCTTTGCTAATGAACCCTTTGCTTTCCTGCCGGTGAATCAGAAGAAGGATGAAGTGGTATATTATGGACTTGATTTCACTCAGAAGTAGTTCTGTATAGAATTAGATTTTTTCAAGGGCTTTCGAAGCTGCTTGCAGAATTCCTAAAAGGCTTTGCTGCGGGCTGTCTCGGAGCAGGGAAGACGCAGGCTGTTCGCTCAAATATCTCCTTCCAACTTTTTAGAACAATGAGTTGGAATAGACTTTTAGAGAAGGGTGATTCAAGTTTCTCTTTCTTTTGAAATGACCTCATTTTGCTTCTGTTCTTCTGCTTTGTGGGGGATGTGTTTTGGCTTTAAACTTTTAATATTTTGCTTGTAGCAAAATGTCAGATTACAACCAATTAGGCTAACTGTTTGGAAATTACTTTCTATTATGTTCCATAAGTCATTAGTGAGGTTTTTGAGTGCTTTTGGTGGCTGTGAGGCAGAAAAATATTCAAGAACAGATCTAGGCATCAAATAATCAAGTTATTGATGCAGCTCAAATTCCACTTCTAATAAGAAAATAATTTTTATTTATGAAGCAAGTCTCCATTTACTCCCCTCAGGCTACTGAAGGTCTTGAGTAATACTGTCCTTGAACAGTCTCAGAAAAACACCGTAATACTTCTGAAAAAAATCATAAATAAAACCATAGTCATAGAACTACATGTGGGGATTTAACGGAGGCAGAATCTTCCAGTAGAGAGGAGGGAAGAGGTCCTTGGAAGAAGGCTCTTTGGTTTGGTTGACGTTGGGTCTCGGCAGTAGGCATGCATTTGTAGAGGTGCCCAGGTGGTGTTAATTTTTCATTCAAAGGACTGTCGAGGAGAAGAGGAGTCACCTGCTGAGCTAATCCATTGGCAAAGGATTCCAAAAGATGGGGTGAACTGGTGGGAAAGTGTGCTGGGAAGAAGACAAGGACTGGAGAGGAAAGAAGGCAGCAGATGCTGGGAGGCTGGAAATGTCCAGGAGTGGAAGAGCCCTCCCAGCTGGGGAAGAGCAAAGGGAAGGATTTTGTGGGAAGACTGTTCACACAAGTGATGGGGACCTCCTAGGAGCTGTTTGTGGTGATTGCTGTTGTGGAGGCAGAAGGCAGCTCCCTGAGCCGTGGAGATAGAAGGAGAGAGGAGTTTGCTTGAGGCTAATGAGTTCTGTGAGATTCAAGCTTTGTTCCTGCTGTGGTTTGGGCTCCTGCTCTCTCCGAGCTCCTGCGGAGCAAGCCTGAGTTTGTTTTGTTTGATGCTGGTGGAGAAGAACATGAAATCCTCCAAGAGTCCTACTCCAGCCTGTGTTTCGGAGGTTTGACACCTCTCAGAAGTTGAGAAGCGTTTCTGTTTCTCTAAGAGGAATACTTGAGAGTTTGGCAAGCGTGGTGCAGGATGGTTTTCCAGCTGGTTGGCTTTACTTAGCCCCTGTCCTTCTCCTTTTCCTCTTCTGTTGCTTTTGCTTCTGGTTATGCCTCATTTTGATTATACCCAGTCTCAGTGCAGTGTGTCCCAGCTTCTGCTGTGCCATCAGCTTGGGTCCTTGCTTTACAGATGGAATTCCAGCAGCATTCCAACGTTTCTGGGGCTTGAGTAGCTGGAGCCTTGGTGTGGTTCACCTGCCGTAGAAGCAGCAAACTGGACTAATTTTAACCCCTCTTGTAGGCTTGAGTGGGGATAAACTGATAATGAAACTCAACCCTTCTCACTTCCAGGAGAATAATCTCAATTAAACTTATCAAAATATGTCTTTTTCTGTGTGATCCTGAATCTCTTTCCTCTTTTCCCAGAGGTCACACCGTGAAGGCTGTGTGCGAGTCGTTCCACTTAGCCAAGGACGCCGGCTTTAAAGTGGTGGCACACATGATGCCTGATCTTCCGAACATGGGGCTTGAAAGGGACATGGACCAGTTTGTTGTGAGTATGCCTTCAAGTAACTGGGAGTTTCTGGTTTGTTCCGTCAAATGCTGCTTGTCTTTCTTAGCTCAGCTGTTAGTTATGATCCAGGCCAGAATTGTTTCTTAAGGACAAATAATTTAAAATTCATTTTTGAAGGTGGAGGGTGAGAAAGATTTGTTGAACTACTTCATCCAGAAAATTATATCCTTGCCTCATGAAAGACTGAGTCACTGGCGTCTCTGTGGAATATAGCTCTTCCGATATTAACTGGGGCTCTTGCTTTATTTCCAAGGTGGTTTTCTTTCCTTGGATTTAGAATAGTACGTGATTCAAAGTTAAAAGCATACTAACTTGAGGGTAATTAATTGCAAAGTAGAGTGTATAGGTGTATTGTATAGCAGCTCTGTTCTTTGCTCGGCGCTATTCAATATCTTTACCAATGATGTGGAAGAAAATATAAAATTATATCTAGAGAAATGGAAATGAGAAAAGAGCAAATGGTAAACAGCGTAGGCAATTAGCCACTTTGTCTGGTAGCATGGTAGATTATTTTTTTTTATGATTTAATTTTTTTAAAGTCAAAATCGGTCATCTTTTTAAAACAATACAGAAATTGCTGTCGTGATACAGGAATCACATACAATCACTATGCAGGTCCAGACTGGGTGCTTTCTGGCACTTTTTAAAAGCTCTCAGTGCAGGGGGGTATATATTGATTAGAAGCACAGGCAGACAGCAGTGGTTTGTCGTGGTGTGCTGCCAACAGGCATGTCTGGAAAGAAGCGATGGAAAACGCAGCTGCACAGTGCACAAAGGAGATGCTGAAAACTGTGGTAGGTGCTTTCTGCCGTAGGGGTTTCGTGCAGAATTCCTTGAGTTCTTCATAATGTCATAGTACTTGGCAAATATTACGTTCACGTGACAAAGTGCAAG
>VZTO01006405.1:25233-37981 GCA_013400615.1 Syrrhaptes paradoxus
GGGGGGTGAGGCAGTGGCCCAGGGTGCCCAGAGAAGCTGTGGATGCCCCATCCCTGGAGGGGTTCAAGGCCAGGCTGGATGAGGCTTTGGGCAACCTGGGCTGGTGGGAGGTGTCCCTGCCCATGGCAGGGGGTGGCACTGGGTGGGCTTTAAGGTCCCTTCCCACCCAAACCATTCTGTGATTCTATGATTTTAAGTCAGTGAGAGCTGAAAGTTAACTCAAACATTCCTAATAATGCTGAAGGAGGTGAGTGTGGACATTTTGTGTTTCCTAGAATCACTTGTGATGCAGGGTACAGCAAACCTGGGTCCCTTACTCAGTATCTCAGGAAGTTGCAGCTGGAGTTCTGCGTTCTTTCCGGGCCTGTAAAGTGCTTCATCAGGGAAGCTGGATTAGGCTGGAGAGAATTTGAGGTGGAAGAACAGCAATACCAACAAAAAGATTGAAAGAGCTAGCCTTGGGTGAGACCCAGCGAAGAGGAGACAGGGATCTAAGGTGTGTACAAGAAGTAAAGCTGAAGGGGGAGGAATTGCTGAAGGCAGAATTACAAGCTTCTATAAAAAGTATTTAGTGAGTATGATTTTTTTTTGCTGCTTATTCATGATAAACGGCTACGGCTTGTCCGCTGTGAGGTCTGGTGTTGCTGTTGTTTCACTGCAGAGATTTGGGGGGTCTGTTGAAAGGTCTAACTCCAAGTGATGCTGGGCTGCCTCCAGTTCCTGCGGGCCAGCAGGCTCCCCTGCTTCTCAGGGACGGGTGATGCCGTGCTGTGTTCGGTCCGTCTGTTAATGGCCATTTTTGCAGAAATAGAAGAGGCAGAAGGCAAAGTTTTCAGAAAGAGTGTGGTGAAAAGGCTGGAATTGTGAGAGGGGGGATTAAAAGAAAGCTGGGAAAATGGTTAAACGTAGAAAAGCAAGAGAAGAAAACCGAGCAGAGAAAGTCAACTGGTTTGGACTGTTTGTGCCAGAGAAGTCTCTTGGCTTTAGGAGCCGGGAAAACCTGTGTGGGTGGTGGGTCAGCCCTGGAACAGGGCAGGAAGGAATTTGCACATTGTGATGGGGAAGGATGGGGAAAGGGAGGGTAGATGAGAATGAGGAACAAAGAGAATGAAGAAATTTTTCGATTTAGAAAAGGAAGGGCTAAGGTAAGATGAGACTTTTTTGCTGAAGGGCTGGAATTGGCAAAAAGGCTGGTTGGAGAGCCTGGAAAGAGAAAAGCAAAGCAGGGGATTAAGAAAAGGGGGTGGTAGTTAAAGAGGGGAAATTCGAGAGTACAGAGAGGGTGGTGGGGTGAAGACCAGCTCAAGTGACGGCCCCGTTAATGAGCTCAGAAACTTGAAGCAGGACTCACAGATCGAATTAAGATTTGATGCCAGTGAATGTACCGAAGAGGAGTTGGAGGATGAGTAATCGGTGTGGAGGATGAAGCCCTCGAGAAGTAATGTGAGTGCTGCAGAGCGAGGAGGAGAAAGGGGAGTTGGAGAGGTGGAGGGTGGGGAAGAGGTGATGGATCACCCCACCGCCGAGAAGAACTGTGCCTGTGTTGTTTGAAAGGAGGGAAGAAGGAATCCAAAATGCCTGTGTTAGAAAGCTGCACAGGGTCCCCACCACGATCTCAGACCAGGCAGCACACGAAAATGGACTTGTGTGAAAGAGGCGGCTGCGGAGTGGGTGCCTGGCGAAGTGATCGCGGCGCGATGGGAGAACGGAGCTGCAGGGAGCGGAGAGGTGGTGGATCACTGTGAGATGTTTCAAGATGGAATGGTAAACAAGAGACAGCTATCCTCTTTTACCTTTGCCTTTCTCAGCCTATCTTAAATGCTTTATAATTTATTTTTAGAAGATCCTGTGTCTTAAATAGCAGAGAATAGAGGGTAAAAACAACCCTCTGGGTTTTTTTTTTCTGAAGCTCCGCACTGGTGAATATAATACAGGTACTCAGCAGACAAAAATTCCTTCTTTCCCAGGAATTCAGCTAGACAGTACATCCTCTATTTCCTACCTTAAAATTTCCTATCAAGCTCTTGCGTTATTTTAATAACTCATTTCTAAGTTGTGATGTATAAATGTTAGTCCATACTGGTAAATATTTAGACACTTTTACTACACAGAAATAATGTGAGAGCAAAGGAGAGCATCTGTTGTGTTCTTGCAACAGTCCCAAGCTGCTCCTGGGCAGCAGAAGTGTTCTTTTGTGCAGTATTCTCCCAGCTCACAAAAACATCATCTTCCTATAAGATACCGCTGGCTTTTTGGGACAGACACACCTGCGGCTTGTCAAGGATCCTTCTAGCTTTTTGATTTTGTAGTAGTTGTAAAGAAGTTTGGAAAAAAAGAGATTATTTATTGTGATACTGACCTCCTTTCCAGCCACCCTGCTTTTCAGACCAGGGAGAGGTAGGACAGAAAGGAACTAGATGACTTTAGAAGGAGGTCCGAGCACCTTGCCTTCATTACCCGTTGATATATTAAATGCAGGGGCTTCTCCTGGGAAGATAATAACTTGCTGATTGTGCTGAGTGCATGCTAAAAATACTGGGTGCTTCTTCAAGTTGAACAGGTAATTATGGTTTCAAGAATAACGTTGCTTCTGTCCCTTCTGACCTATTGATTTTTTGAAGAGTTTCCTGCTGCTTCCACACTAGGATGCCCATCAGTTACTCTTTTGCAAACTTATCTGGGTTTTTAAAGTTTTTTGCGTGTGTGTGTGTATAGCAACTGTTTCTCTGGAGAGTTTATTAATAATTATTCAAAACTTTAATTTATTGATAGGAGTGAGTATATGGTGGTGAGGCAGTGGCCCAGGGTGCCCAGAGAAGCTGTGGATGCCCCATCCCTGGAGGGGATCAAGGCCAGGCTGGATGAGGCTTTGGGCAACCTGGGCTGGTGGGAGGTGTCTCTGCCCATGGCAGGGGGTGGGACTCGATGATCTTAAAGGTTCCTTCCCACCCAAACCATTCTAGGATTCCATAATTAGCTCTTTTGTTGTATGTATATATAATTTTTTTCCAGCAATTGGCATGCTTTTTGCCTGCCTTCATCGTGAAGATCACCACAGTTACTTTTTTTAAAGAGGGTGGGTGTAGCAGTCCTGTGTCCCAGTTATGTTGTGCTTCTCCACTCCTTCCCCCATCGTGCCTATTTCCTTCCCTTATTATTGATTCTTTTTATAGCCTCAGAGGATTTCCTTTCAACCTCAGGTCTTTCCACCCCATTCCACAGATGGGAAAACGCCGCAGGGAGGGAGTACGCTCTGCTTCCTCCCACCACCCACGTCGTCGTGCCGGAAGCATCAGGTAGTGTCCGTGTACACACACACACCCGCTCTGCAACTTATCGTCGGGAAATGCGAGCGTAACAGCTAAGACGGATTCGCAGCGCCTCACGTAGCAGGTGGTCGGAGAAAATAATTAGAATAATAGCTAGAATAAATCAAGGACTCAGCGGGAATAATGGAATTGTTACCAGAGCAGACACCTCATTCTGCGGAGCGCAATAAACACTCGGCTTTGCTGTTGTAGCACGAGAGAGATGAGGTGACTCTAGGGGTAGATGCTTGGGAGGATTCATGAATCACACTTGCCGACAGGGCTACCAAGCAGAACTTTGGATTTAAGCAAAAACTTTAGGAGGCTAAAGAATTCCCAGGGTGCTGTTACTAATTCCTCGTTCTGTTTCTCCAGAGCTGCTGAGTGACAATAGTGTAATCAACAATCTGTATCTGCTCTGGAATAAATATTACTAAGCTAGTAACATTTCTTAACGGAGAAGATATTGCTGTGTTTGCCTTTATTTTATTTTATTTTATTTTATTTTGATGGGCTTTGCCCAAGCATGATTTACTGTTGCTGTTCCTCTTGGTTGTCCAGCAGGGATGGCTGGAAGCCCATCTCAAACAACTTGAAAGACCCTTCGTAGATGAAATAAATCTGGGGAGCAGAAAAAAAGGAAATGGAGCAGGGAGGAGAGCCAGAAGATGAGAAATTCCAAGTGTGGGAAGTGTCATGGGAAGTGTCATAGCAAGTTGCTGGCAGAACCCTCCGGATCTGAAGACACTGGGGAGCTGGTGGATGCTGCCCAGAGACGTCAGATAGGCTTCCAGTTGCTCTTTTTCCATGAGGAGGTCCTGTGGCTTCACTCTGTCTGTCTAAAGTCTCGTATCAATCTAATTATGAGGGTAGAGGCACGGGCAGGACCATTCAATGGTTGGTACTGGAGACAAGGATCAGACTGAAGAGATTTTTGGTTCAATGCAGCAGAGCCCTTCTTATTTTCTTTAAATAAAACGCAATCATTGAATGATTTTAATCTCAGGAAAATTCTTTTTCTTACAGTCATGTGTCAGGCTGTTTCGTTCCCTGGAGGAATTGCAAAATAAGCATTTCCCAGAAATAGAGCAATTTTCCTGAAATGCCTGATGAGTCTGTGGTCCAAGTGTAAGTTATGCAGAGGGCTGCAGCCTTCTTGAGTGTGTGGAGCAGAGAGAGAAAAAAAATAGTCCAGTGATGAGTGGGTGATATGAGTGTCCTCTTCCCAGTGTATTTGGTGTTGCTGTAAAATTGTAAATACTATTGCTGTCGCCGTTAGCTGGAAATAAGGAGATTCCTGAGGGCTCTCGTTTTTATCGAGGAGATGAAATTCATAATGAAACTAATATATTGCACCTCTATCAGAAGCTTTTAATCACTGTAATAAAAGACAGTTAAACTGTTGATCTCCATTGATTTTTGCTCTTTTGGGAAGACAATTATCTGTGTTTTTAAATAGACCTTTGAAATGTTTAGTGGGGTAAATGATTTTTCCTTTCAATTCCTATTGAACTTCTCATTGAAACACTATTACTGGCAGGTAGCCAGCATTACCTCTGAAAATTTGTCTCTTTTTTTTTTTTTTGTGGGCACATTTACAGAAACAGATTAAGCAGTGTTTAATGATCACTCCTTCAGTCGCTGGAGCTTCTCTTGGAGCCTTAGTAAACGTTAGAGCTAAAAAGCTCTTCGCTTTGGAAACAATTATGGTTTCATGAACTATGGACAACGCTGCGGTAATTTTTATGTTAATGAGAATCATGGTAGTAAGGAAGGGTCTATTTTTAGAAACCATTTTCACAGATAATTGCACTCATATTTCTGCGGATAAAATATCTAGATAAAGCCCCAGCGCGTCCCCGCGTCTACAGATGGTCCAACTGTGCGCACAAAGCTCTCTCCCTCTCCGGTGTCTGTGCGGAAATGACTTTATTTGCTGCGGCTCTGGGCACGTTTCCTATGAAGCAGCTCGGATTCTCTCTGGATGTGCCCAATGTAAGAAAAAGAAGTGAAAGCTGCAGCCCTTGCTGTGACGATGGGCAGGTGCAGGAGCGGGATAGCTGAATGAGTGCCGGTAAAACTGGTCCCATCGTCTGGGGATCCGTGCATAGTGTGGATAGAGCGTCACAATTTACACCACAAACTGCAAAGGATGGGTTTCGGTAGCAGCACGATCCTTGCTGCATTCCCTCGTGCTGCACACAAACAGTACATCTCGCTCTACCATTAGTATGGAGATGAGAAATTGCAGGGCTGCGCGGAAAAACAGCATTGATTGTGGGGCTTGGGTTGCCTCCTTTGTCTTTCTGAATTAGTATTTTGTCCACACACACGTTTTCCTCCAGCAGGCCAGCCGTAAAAGTTGACAATGACAACCGCTGCCTTTGCAAACAGCCGTTCAGAAGCAGCTGCTGTGAACTCTACAGGTACAGCTGAGACCCTTTTTCTACCTGGACTAAAAGAGAATTTCTGCTCTTAACAGACAGCTGAGGGTTGCACGGGCTCTTACGGTTGCTCTCTACTCAAGTGATGGTTTTTCAAGCCGGCGTTCGGAAGTTTGGGCTCTTTTGCTACGGCCCTTTGCTGCTGGAGTCACTATGGAGCATATGGGTGGGAGCGTGCAGCCGAACGGGAAGGAGCACAGGAATATGGGGACGTGTCGTGGATGGAGAGGGCAGGTGTGCCAGGGTTTGGGCAGAGAGCATCGATCAGGAAAAGATGTGTTTAACCACAAATCATCAACTCAGTGCTTGTCATCAGGGTGGTTAAACCATGATGTCCAAATGAAATCTTTGAGGACTTAGTTGTTGGTTTTGTGTTGGTTTTTTTGTTTTGTTATGTGGGTTTGGTTTTTTTTTTAATGAAAAAAGCATAGTGGAAAAGCATAATGGTTTTATTGTGAACATAATAAATGAGAGAAGCTTTTGCAGGGCTGAGTGCGGCGGGAGAGGGCACGTGGCTGTATCCATGCTCCTTATGGAGAGGTCTGATGAAGGAGGATCAGATGATCGCAAACGTTCTACAGTTGCTGGTCTCAATGGTTTTTAGAGTAGAAACCCTGCTTTAAATTAGACAGGAGGCAACCACTTGTGAACTTAAGGCAATGAAAAATGTTATATTTCCCTAGGGAACAGCTGACCCTCCCAGAAACACAAAGACCAGAGTTTTGTGCTTGGTGAAAGTGAAGGTGAAACTTCACAGTGAATTGATCGAGGTATTCTCGTGGGTGTCTCCGAAACTGCGTAATAAATGGAGACTCGCTCGGAGCACCTGCAGGACGAAGCAGATGGGGCTGCTCGGTGCGGTGAGCACAATCTGGAGAGATTTGTCTTGGTGCTCGGATAGATCCTGTGTTCAGGAGTCAAAACCACGCTCCAAGGTCATGCTGCTGATGCCCAAGGCTTCTGCCAAATGTTAAATGTCTCTTCTTATGATTGGGTTGTGTTCTAGCCGTGCCGGGGACTGTTGCAGAGTAGGATCTCCTTGCCGTAAGTTCTGTGCAAAGTTGGAGAGAGCAGCTATCCAACAGAGTTAGACAGGAGGCAACCGGTGGATCCTGCCAGCCTGGGGTAAAAAGAGGAGATGGGATGGGATGGGATGGGATGGGATGGGATGGGATGGGAGGCAGGTGTGTTCTCTCCTCATCGGGCAGCAGCCATGCACAGAATTAGGGTATCATAGGCTTGGGAGATAACTCGCTGAAGACACCTTCACATCTGTGCCCTAAATGCTCCTATTAGCTTGTCTCCACTGCAATTGTTGCTTTGTACCCCAAGAGCAGTTTGTTCCTGGGTTTAGCTTGATGAAGTGTTCTTACCGAAGCTGACGGTGGTGAAGCCTTTTCTTCTTTGACGTTCAGAGTCTACATATGAGGCATTATAGACCGTCCTACAGTAAGCATATAGATTATTCTATTCAGTGACAACCAAGAACACGGATGTTTTCCTTAATGTGTGCTATTGCACTGGTTCAATAAGACATACCAAGGTCTTCAGTGATGTGCTCCTGATAAACTTCCTCAGTATTTTGAGCGTCGTCTTTTAGGAGTTTAGCAAAATGAATAGGAAAAACACTTTTCTGTTTCACCCCCTGTGCATTACCGTGCTACGGTCTCT
Organism: Syrrhaptes paradoxus; assembly: GCA_013400615.1. Classification (NCBI taxonomy): domain Eukaryota; kingdom Metazoa; phylum Chordata; class Aves; order Pterocliformes; family Pteroclidae; genus Syrrhaptes; species Syrrhaptes paradoxus. Next base: position 32,657 of record VZTO01006405.1, read on the forward strand.
GCTGTGTTTTTTTCTACGTACTGATATATGCTGGTGTTGGAGCAGATGGGCTAAAAATAGATGTTGTTCATCATTGCAAAACTGATCCTCTTATGGCAGAAATGTTGGGGTTTATGTCACTGTTTTCTTGGCTTAGTAGTTCCTATAATCGTATTTATATACTATAGGGTGAAATTTGACAGCTCGGATGTGTCAGGAACTGAAAGGCTTTTATTACATAGCTGGCAATAGTCAGGAAAGTTATAACAATTAACTGGAAAATGGTCTTTCCTCCCTTGATTGCAGAGTGCTTTACAGGTGCTCCCAGGAGAGCTGGAAATTTGGATTATCTGCTTTAGAAAGTTTTTGCCACGTCGTCCCATCTGTAGGAGGTTTTGTCGTGAGTGCAGACATGAAGCAGAAGTGACTTGATTTCTCTCTCCTTTATATTAACCTTTCAATGAGTTTTATAGAGATTCATGACACCATGCGTAAAGGAACATGCGTTTCAGAAGAGCGTAATTAAAGATGTTGCCGTGTTGTCCCGTGTCTGCATCCCCCATCACTGACTCAGCAGCAGGATTTACTGATTGCACTGGAAAGTCACTCCTCCAAAGAACATTTGAGCGGACAGAGAGTGTTGCTCTTTGAGGAGAGATAACACCTGATGGACCTCAGAAGCAGTGGTATATTTGGCACGGATAATATCAACGTACCATCTTTATATAAACCCAAGGCATCTTCGGGAATTCCCCCGGTCATGTTAGAAAAATGTTTCAGTTGTGTTTTAATTCTATGTATTTAAAATAAGTGTCAGGTAAATTGAAGAGTGAGTGTGCACGCACTCAGCAGAACAACACGCTCCAGCTCGCTGCTGGTGAAATACTGGAGAGTTTGCTTCCCTTTCCCAGAGGGCTGATGTGCCTTATCGTCCCTGAAAGCTCTGCCTTGTGTCCCTGTCCCTGTGGGCTCTGCTGGCTTTGCACGCAGGGTGTGTACCGTTGCAGTATGTGACACATATGCACTTCTAGAATTAAAGAATCATGGCATGGTTTGGGTTGGAAGGGACCTTCAACACCATCCAGTCCCACCCCCTGCCATGAGCAGGGACACCTCCCACCNTGGGAAAACATTTCTTCCTCGGATCTTCATCTCCCCTCTTTCAGCTTAAAACGATTCCCCCTCGTCCTGTCCCTCCCCTCCCTGATCAAGAATCTTTTCCATCCTTATCCCACCGAACTGAAACCTCATTGTCACGAGTCCGAGTCTGCAAACAGACGATGTTCAGAGCAGCTAACAAGCAGTATCTGACCGTGTTCTGGTGACTTAATAGGAAGTCCAAGGTCACATAATTGAACGATATTGGTGTTAAGTGACTTCCAAATGCCTACTTCCCAGCTCGCAGTTGGCACCGCGTTTCCCCGCTTCCCCGGTGCCGCCTGGTGCTTGGCCGTGTGTGCGTTCCCCGGCTGCCGCAGAGGCAGGAAGGGGCACGGTTCTGCCTGTGCTTCGCGGTCAGTGGGCCATTGTCCGTGCCGGTGCATGCAGATCCTATCGTTACATTTTAATTAGACTAGCATTCACAAGACAGAGGAGAAAAATGCAAATTTAGATTTAAAACGGGGCCACATTTTTGAGCCGCAAGCTTCTGTTAATGCACGTAATTAAACTACTCAGTGATCGCGCGTTCCCTGTAGAGTTGGAAGTGTCATCCGGCGCCGTAGCTTTCAAGTGCTACCAGTATTCGCAGTTATAAATAATCCGGCTGATGGAGATAAGGAGCGCTGGAATATGGAGAGGTAAGATAATGTTCATCTTAATGGAGCCAGACGTGAATTTAATCATCTGTCTAATGCCAGGACTGTAGCAGAGGAACCAATTCAAGAAGCAGGTTGAATGGCACCTTATTTCTAGTGGACACTCGTTAAAAAATAGATTTTGGTGACCTTTATTTTTAACAAATCCTGACATTTTAGTAAATCCTTTTAAAAAATTGTCGTGTTTATCCCATAACTGATATCTCCCCCGACATCTTGAGAGCAAGAAGATTAAAGGTGGCAACTGAAATTTTGGTCTGTAAAATGTTGAAGTAGAATCCCATAAAATGATATTTTTTCTCTTTTTTTTGGAGAACTGCAGCTTTGGAGTGTCTTCAAAACAAGTTTTTAATTTGTTCTGTGCTTAAAGTGGTCAGTAAAATCAGATTAAAACTGCAAAGTGTCATCTTTTAATATCGACTGAGTTGTCTTGAAAATGACCAGAGCGCTGTGCGGTCTCATCGTGATCCCAAATCTTTTGACCTTTCTGTTGGACCTCTGAACAGGTGCAGAGGTGACCAACAGGTTTGCTATTTAAAAAGATTATTGCAAAAGCACATGAAAGGGAAATATTGGAGTTTAGGACTCCTGGTTCCATCCCCTCTTATATTCGGATCGTTTTTTGGTTCACACAGTGTTAACGTTGGCTTTGGGGTTCCAGCTGATGCCCGTTTTCTTGGACAGGAATTACAATGTCGTGCGGTTTTGAAGACTCAAAGCGATTGATGGGAGTTGGGCGAGAGAATTCCATCGTGGACTGTGGCGTGTCTGCCTCGATGGAAAAATCAGTGACTTCTTGGCATCTAAATGACTAATTTTATACCCATTGGATTATTCCTAGTGGCAGTGAGTTTATGAGGTGGTGGATGAATGGATCCTACAGATGCCATTAGCTTTAATAACGGGGAACTTCTACAACAAAGGCATATGCTACTGAAATCAATTACTGTTCTCCTCAAACACGTTAGCGGCCAACTTGTGTAACCTTGTAGAGTGAATGTGTGCTGATGGGATCTTATTAAGATTCATTGTTAGTAATTCACAGAGCAGCTGTTCCTAGGAGTAAAGGATGTTTCATGGAGCTCAGGTGAAGCAAAAAAAAAAAAAAAGTGAATTCCAGGATTCTCTGGTTGCTCATATTTATTGTGAAAAAGTGCTCAGCTTTTCTCTAATACCGCAAAAGATGGGCAGGGTTATGAGAGACGTTATTTTAGGGCATGCAAAGGTTATTTATGAGCCTCCAGGTCACTGATGTTCCAGCTGATGTGAATTGACCTTTTTTTAAATTGCAATTAAACCACCGTGATAACCTCTCACATCCTGTCCATCGTCTACGTGTGCAAATTTAAAAATTTTATTCTAGCATCCGTCTTGATTATACGAGACGTGTTAAGTGCTGGTTGGCTTACAGACTCCGGCTAGAGGGGAGAAAATTTCAAGTTCAAAGAAAATTGGTTTAGTAGCTTTGAAGTTGTCCGTGCTTCCATTGGGAATATTCATGCCGCATCCTCGAGTGGTTCAAAAAGACTGGCGATACGTAAGGATCCCTTCTCTCTAGGGCATCTTTCACCTCTGCCTTCCCAGGGCGTTAGCCGACGTGGATTTAAGCCCTGGTTGAGCGCTTGCCAGAGCTGGTGGAAAGCCTCCTGTTGACTCCGGTGATGCTATGGATGGTGGGCTCTGGAACAAATGTTGTTTAAAGGATTGAATTTGTTTTGGCATTAAACTGTTCCGAACGTTTTTATCAGTTGAAGACACCTTTTAAGGTGTCTAATTAAAAAAAAAAAAAAGGCAACAATTCCTACTAAAGCTTGGCATGTGTTAGCATTTTATAGTTCCTTTGTTTCATGAGAGGCTTAATCAAAACTGTTTGTAAATGGGAAAAGGTTAAGCCTTTAAATACGGGGATTTACAGAAGCTATTTAAAGTTTACCACTGGAAAAAGGGGTTCAGGAAAAAAAGGAGACGCTGCTTTGTCATATTGCGTGAAATTCATTACTTTGGAAATAATTAAACTCGAGGAACGTTTTGAGCAATAGTTTAAGAAATAAATATGAAAATATGTTAATTTTTTAAAATGCCAGCGTTGCTGAAATATGAAGTAGCACTATCGGCGGGTTTAATATATTGACGTAAAATGTGCAGAGTGTGTTTGAAGCGGCAAAATTCATGGTGCGGTTAGAAACCTTAACTTCTGACCTTGTCTTTGACTGCGGGATGGCTCGAACCTCAGCGCCGCATTGATGCCTGCCTTTCATCTGCAGTGGAAATTGGGGCTGTGCGAGCATCCCGACCGGTGAATCATGCACGCTTTTGTGTTGGGTTCAGCATTGTTTGAATATTAACACAGAACCTTCCTGGGAGCCTTTTTTCCTTGCCGGAATGGTTTATTTACCTTCCTAGGTCTCATTGGGGAAGCATCGTTGCGTCCGTACCTTAATGTCTTTCTCTTCTTCGGCGCCACTTGGCCGTGGAGCTCCTCTCATCGGAACAATCACCTCTTGCACCATTTCCTTCTTCCTTCTTTCACGGTTGCTTTGTTTTACGTTAGAGCCCCTCTCGCCACCCAGGAAAGATGGAAGGCTGTCCTTCTGGGTTGTTCCAGGACAACAAGATCCTGAATTATTTTTCTGACCTTACGCTACCTCGTATGGGATATAACTTTGGATTACACATCTTCTTCGGCTGGCTGGTTTGAAAATGGGTCCAGTGATGTATTTTTTTCCCCCCTCTTTGCATCTTGAGCATCAGATGCACGCCAGGGCCAGCACAGAAGAAGTGGTGAGGGTGGTCAGGCAGGGGCAGAGCACATCTGCCTTTTCTGACAGTGACAGTGTTGACCCATAAAGTCAAACTGAACCCTCGGAGCAGAGGGGAGGAGACACACTTCCAAGAGATGCATTAAGCCGACATAATGGTCCCCTGCTGTCACACAGGGGCAGATCCTGTTTCTGACCTTCCTTCCCTACTGGGGGTTGGGCTCCATGGTCCTGATGGGTCCCTTCCAGCTTGAGATATTCCGTGATTCATCAGCGGTGCTCCGTAACCCAGCCCAACGCTGGAACAAAAGAGAAGCACTCTCGTCAAAATGCTCGTTGGGTTCTCTCTCATTAGTGGGGTGAGTCATCCTGGTCCAGGGCCCACCAGGAATGGAGCTGGCACAAGGCTGGGAGCAGGACGGGGTGGCTGGAAGCATGGGCAGGGCAGGGAGCCATCGCATCTGCTGCTGCTGGAGCTGCAGCACAAACCAGCCCAAAGTGCCTCCAGATTAGTCACCCGTGTCCTGTCCTGTGTCCTCCCGTGCGAGGACAGGCTGAGAGAGTTGGGGGTGTGCAGCCTGGAGAAGAGAAGGCTCCGGGGAGACCTTCCAGCACCTTCCAGTGCTGAAAGGGGGCTACAGGAGAGCTGGGGGGGCTCTGGATCAGGGGGTGCAGGCACAGGACAAGGGGAACGGTTTGAAGCTGGAAGAGGGGAGATGGAGATGAGATGGGAGGAAGAAATGTTTTCCTGTGCGGGGGGTGAGGCAGTG
>VZTO01006405.1:38872-53689 GCA_013400615.1 Syrrhaptes paradoxus
AGAATAAATCTGTTTTTCTTCATTGCTATTCAAATGATGTGTCCCAGACACATTGATTAATCTCCAAATGTGGTCTGCTGAGATTGAAGATAAGTACGCTCATTCCTATTGTTCTAATTCGGAGCCGAATCTGTTACAACAAATGGTGGGTATCTATTGAGTTCATGCTGAAGGTAGAAGTAACGTACGGGTTTGACTCGTAGCATTGTCATGTGGATTTTTTTTCTTCAGTAACCTTCTCTTTAAACCGGGAAGATACTCTTCTTATTTCAAAAAATGTCATAAACTGATAAATACTGCCAACTCAATGTAAGCTAATAATTCTTAAACTGTGCTTACAAATGTCTTTTATAAAATCTATCTTGAAATTGGTTTTGTTGGGGTACTGATGCTCCGGGAAATGTAATTTGTTTTACCCTAACTGGCTTTTTTTTTTGTTCTACTTTTTCAGGAGTTTTTTGAGAATCCTGCTTTTCGCCCGGACGGTATGAAGCTCTATCCAACGCTAGTGATCCGTGGCACTGGTCTGTACGAACTCTGGAAGACTGGGAGATACAAGAGCTACCCGCCCAGCACTCTTGTGGATCTGGTGGCCAGAATCCTGGCCCTTGTCCCACCGTGGACACGTGTCTACCGTGTTCAGAGGTAATTTTCTGTGATGGGCTTTGCATCTTGATTTATTGCACTTGGAGGGATTCTTACTCCGACCCAGCCTTTTATTATTTTTCAGCCGTAATCGTTAATGCACTAAAGATTTTTTTAAACTGCTTCTGATCTGTTCAGAATGGGAAAGGCCAAGTAGAATGAGAAGCTGTGTAAATTTAACACGTCTCTAATACACCCAGAAACTTCAGCGTTTCTGGAGCCGCTGCTTTCGCTGCTGGTCAGACAGGAGCAGAGGATGCGGCACACGCAGTACGTCGGTGATACTGATGGATAATTGCCTCTTGGCCGTGGGTGACGTTTCTTGTCTTTATTGCAGGGGCTGCGAGGTGTGTCATTTTTTTTGGCTATAGACACTTCCTTTCTTCCCCCGTGGGTGTTGTGGGGTTTTCATAAATGTACTCTGCTAACACCGTTCTTTCCGGCGCTCGCCTCCCAGGGCGAGAGATAATACTTCCATTGAGCACTGTGGGGTCTTCCTTGGATTATTTTTCTTCTGTTATCTCCTACATCTGCCTGATATTAGGACAAGAGGCTGTAGCGTGCTTCCTGTATTTGCATGTACAGACAATATTCGGTTGGCTTCCAGCTACAGGAGCTGGAAACAGCGCCAACGCCGAGCTCTCCAGGAGCACGTAGGATGAGAAAACCTTGTGCATTAGACCTCACCTGCCTGGACTTCTCAAAGGCATTTATTTGATTTTGTGCCCTATCAGAAATGTGATGGAGTGGGGATAAGCAGAGAAATGTAGTAGAGAAGAAAGCGGCTGACGGCAAGAAACCCTGGGCAGCTTTGCCAAAGAAAGAATGGACACGGGGTTATTAGTGGAATTTCTCAAATACACATTTCAAAACAAATCTTGCTCAAAATTGTATTTATTTACAATGATGCAAGAAGTAGTAGGGCGTCGAGGAAAGCTTGGAGGGCTGGGAAGCATCACTGAGAGAGAGGATGCACAGGCAGGGTCCGGCGGTGGTGAAGGTGGAGTGGCAGGAATGGGGCGAGATGCAGGTCAGGGGGGTTTGAGGTCAGACTCAGAGGGGGTTTTGCTGCAAACCGTGAGATCACCACGTGAGAAGAGCAGAGGAGGAAAAGTTCTCAGTGTCTTGGTCTGTCATATGAGTAAGTCAGTGGTGAACGCAGCCGTGAAAAGTGTCGTTCTTCAGGATAACTCTCTTTAGAGATGGAGGTATTAATGCAGCAGCCAGACGGGGCTTTGGTAAGACCTTGCCTGGAATAATCCCTATCCTCAATGTGGAAATACGTGCAGAGGAGCATCAGCCTTTTGTTTAAGGATAGGTGTGGACAGTGATGACCTCTGTAAACCTGTAAGAGAAGGAAAATAACCTTTTAAGAAATGGGAACATTAATTTGGGCAGAAAACAATAAAATAAGTAAACTTGCAGGAAGCAAAGCAGGATGGTGGGGATTTTCAGTCGGGACTGAGCTGCTGGAGGAGCTTTCCGAAGTTACCAAAGAGGAAGAGAATTTGAATATGAACGTGGTGAAGCTTGGTTAGTCCTGTGAATGTGACTGTGGTACCTGCGACACAGTTTCAGCAACCAGGAGATCCTGTCTTCAGATCTGGGGTTTGGCTTTGGGCAACCTGGGCTGGTGGGAGGTGTCCCTGCCCATGGCAGGGGGTGGCACTGGATGGGCTTTAAGGTCCCTTCCCACCCAAACCATCTCTGATCTTGGTTAGTGTGAGAAACTGGTGGTTGTAGGTGAGCTCCGAGAAGAAGGAGGTGATACTGTTGAAGAAACCAAAACAGGGCTCACAAGAAGCATCTGCTTGGTGTTCCCCCAGGCTCTGCACATCACTTGTAGGAGTGTTATTCAGGTAAAAGCTCTTGCCTCTTCTCCCTGCACATCTTCTTCCTCCTCAGGTCCTCGATAGACACAATGGTCCGTTTGTTCCTGATGCTGTCGCCGTAGCATCGTACCTGAAACTAAGAGATTTATTCGTAGAGGATGGCGTGAGTTTGCAGCCTAGCAGGTCTCCTCCCAAGGAACACAAGTCTTTGCTTGGAGTGCTGGTTTGCCTGAGCTTGACTCTGGTTTCTTCTGTCGACAGCAGCAGCCTCCATCCAGCTGTCCCCCGGCTGTCAGTTATTATGTTCCAGCGGAATAGCTGTTGTCTTACTGACTGGCTCACGTTAGCTGGAACTTGTTTGCGGTGATTACAGATTTTTACACCTCCAGTGCGAAGTCCAAAAGCTATTACTGTGATCTAAATTGCTTTCAAGGCCATTGTGTGACTCTGGAACAGAATAATGAACGAAGCCAGATTTCTAAAAACATTTCTGGCCTGTTCCCAGCACTGCTTCACAGAGGGACAGAGACTTTTTCCCATTCTCCATCGCTGCCCCGGGCCCTTTCCGTCTCCCTCCACAAGCCCTCCATCCTTCATATCATGACTTTCAGGCTGTATTTCCACAATCCTTTCAGGCTCAGCTTGTTCCCCGGACAGCAAGTTATCCCAAGTGTACGGACTGGCCATTTGATGTGTGCTTTCAGGATTTTTTTAGCAAACACCCCCGGAAAAAAGACTGAGCTATCCGTGCCCTTCCTAGGACCACTGTTTGGGATCTCTGTGCCCTAGCACCAGGTTTTGGGGAGACATCAGGGACTCGGTATTGTTGCATCCCTCACATGCTCAAAATAATCAGTTGTTATTTTCACCGTACTGATGGGGACACGTAGGTATGAAGAAATAAAATATCTCACTTGGCAGAGGTCGTATAGCAAGCTGAGAGGGAGAGCAGACCCACGGTCTCTAAACTTCCACTGTGGGCTCCCGTCAACTGCCTCACAAGTGCCTAAGTAATGGAAAAGGTTTGAAAAACAGGAGATTAAATAAGCCCTGTTGAAGCTCCTGGCAAATTGCACATTAACTTTAATAAGGTTGGGATTTAATCCCCAGTATCCCTGAATTTGTTTGGCATTTTAACGAGTCCTAAAACCACTGGTACCGTGCTGTCTTGTGGCTGTTCAGACTAGGCACTGGGTGCGTGTGCTCGTGATGCACACGGGGTGTTCATTTAAATACTCTGTCCTGATCTGAGCTGGGGATGGAAAACCTCTTCCTTGCTTTCTTTTTCTTAAAAAAAAAATTATTCATTCATATTTTAATTTAGTTTGCTCCCTAGTAGGCAGATGAGAGAGGCTGACGTTGCTGTGTGTTGTAATCTATCTTTTTTTCACAGTGCTTTATTTACTGTTCGTAGCTGACTCTGGATTTAGCTGAAGACCTGCTACTGGAAGATGTCAGGATGCTTCATCTGTGTCCCCGTAGGGAAGATCCATACAGCCTGACTTTTTGGAGTTGTTCCATAATTAGAAGAAAGGCGTTTAGTTCGATTATCACTGTAGGTCTAACATACCCTGGTGACAATGCCGCTCTCCTCCAGCGTGTCCTTTAGTCACAAAGTGAAGTGCTCATTTCCTCTAATTGAAGCTCTTTGAAGGATGTTGTGTTGGCTCCGCAGTGTCTTATTTACTCAAAGAAATCCACTGGATAAATCAACTGGTTAGTTCATGGTATTTTGCCTCGGCTTTTTGGCACAGAATCACAGAATGGTTTGGGTTGGAAGGGACCTTAAACCCCACCCAGTGCCACCCCCTGCCATGGGCAGGGACCCCTCCCACCAGCCCAGGTTGCCCAAAGCCTCATCCAGCCTGGCCTTGAACCCCTCCAGGGATGGGGCACCCACAGCTTCTCTGGGTCACTGCCTCACCCCCCGCACACATATTTCTTTCTCAGATCCCATCTAAATCGAAATGGCAGGAGAATCCTGGAGTCTGGAGCCCTTTTTTTCCTTCTTGGCAGTAAAGGAGAACTCCTTCTCTTCTCCCCCTTTGCCAGTGTCTCAGACCTGAAGGAGCACAAGGCTCAGGTCTCTAGGACTCTTGAAGACCTTTATCTTTTATCCAGCTACTGCCAAAAATAGTCAAGTGTTAATGGAGGCCACGGTGTGCACGCAAGTCCTCAAGGAGCTGAATAGATCAATTAATACGTTTAACGGAGGTCATCAGACAGCTGCTAGATGGTGATGACTTTCAATCACTGCTGAACCAAGATAGATGAGGCTAATGACATTACCCATTCCCTGAGCCATCCCCTTCTCTGTGCTGTTTTGTGATGTTCTGTTCTTTGCTGAATGCTTGCATGGATAAAGGAAAAGGAGGAACGCTCACCAAGGAATGTTTGAGCCCTTTTTTGAGACCAACCTCTTGTACAATGTACCGAGGATCTTTCGCATTTGTATGGTTTTATTTCCCCGTAAAAAATCTGGAGGGTTCTGAATCATGCAGTAGGGCGCGTGGGTGGTGTGTTATCAGAGATGTTATCAGGGTGGAGTTTGGGCAGGAGAGGGAGAAGCATTTGGAATCACTGCCCAGGACAGCGTCAGATGGAAGGTGAATGCGGAGGGGAATGTCCCAATAATTGACGTGTTTCTTTTTCAACCTGGTCTGGACTCATCAATCCTCCTGTCCCTAGGGATGGTATCCTGCTTTCCTCATCTCTCGAGGGACAAGCTGCCCTGGAAGGCAGCGGAGAGGCCAACCCCGGTCTTGCTTTCCCATTTCTTTCCAGTACCTGCTGTGGAGAACGGCAGGAAGGAGTGCTGCCATCTGACTCGTGATTTACGTTCCCATCGGAAGGCCCCAGACTTTCTGGCTGGGCTTCGCTGCAAATCGTGTGCCAAACAGAACCTTTTCACGTTTAAGCAGCTAACATCCCCGTATTAAAATGTTGTAATTCTGATGAATTTTCCCTGATGGGCATTCAACCTGGAGACTGCAGGAGGACGCAGCCTGGTTCCCAATTGCTGCTCTCCAGCAACAGAAACCATGGAGAACGTCTGACTTGGGGTCCCAGGCAAGGCACGGGCTCAGCTGGATGATCCTTTTTTTTTTTTTTCCCAGACTTCCAAGTGAAGAAAAGAACTGAGAGCAAAATTACGACCTTTGTCCTCAGGATTGTAAAAGCCTACTTTTGTCTTCAGTCTATAAACTAAAATCTAGCTTTTTCCCTTCATTTTTCTCCTGCTTTTAGTCATGTTTTGCCTCCGTTATTTCTTGTTCAACCAAAGACTTGAAACAAAGATAATTCAGATAAGTTCTGTGGTCTGCTATTTGGGATCTTGGCTTAGGTGACCATAATGGCACTTTGTTGTCTGCTAATGTGGTTGTTTGAGTTTTTTTTGTTTTTTCCTCTTACGTGCAGAGATATCCCAATGCCACTGGTCAGCTCTGGAGTGGAGCACGGGAACCTGAGAGAGCTTGCCTTGGCCAGGATGAAAGATCTGGGGACCCAGGTAAAGTATTTGTCGATTGGAATTGAGGGAGAGCTGCTTGAGGACTCTACACAAACTGGGAGAGGAAAGTAATGACTGGAAGATGCGATAGGAGCCAGGTTTACTGCTGAACTAAAACGATCTGCAAAGGTCTTTCAAAAAAATGTTAATGACTAAAAAGCCCTTTGATGGCATTTCTGAAAAGCTGTTTTTGTTTGCTTGAGTTTTAGTTCAGCAGTTTCACCCCGTTCCGGAAGGTACACGGTAACTAGTTTGTGATATTCCATTTTTTAGCAAAATGAAACCCTGAAATCAGAGAGAAGGCAGGAAGGTTTCTTTTTAATTTATGCTGTTAGAAATTCTCCTTCCTTTCTTTTTCCCACGCATGCACTTAGTTGCCTGAACAATTGGAAGAAAAGCTCTTAGTCTGAGGCCGGAGAAGAGAGATCTCAGCACAGACAAATGAGACTTGATATTCTTTATATTCCTAAGGTCAAATAAAAATATGAGCGGGGGTGGAGAGAAGGAGGAGGAGGGAGGAATTATGTTTGTATTTGAAGTCAGAAGGAGGTACGTATACCCGGTCTTGATTTTTCTCGGGAGGTTGTTGTGGCAGTCGGCATTTTGCTCTGACACTGCTCACTGCTGGAACCTCCCACCAAAACCTCGTCGTCAGCCCCAGTTTGCAGATCCTCCAGTAAACTGATGCCCAAGTTCTTCCTTTCTTGAGGTGTCCAGCTTCCTAGACAGAACATCACATGAACCTCATCGAGACTGTTCCAAAGGGCTTTGATCACTTTGCTGTCCTGGTGTTCAGGCAGGGGCAGATCCTCATCACAACTCTTCCCTGCGTCCGTATGGTGATTTAGCTCTCCCTCCTTCTGTCTCACCTTTTCTGAAAGAGGTTTTAAGGCATCACTCCATCCAGCCATAGCAGGAGCTGTGGCTACTGCACATGTGCCTGTGGTCCCACGCTGACGTGCGCTGCTGACCGTGGTTTGGGTATGTGGCATGGCCAGTTCCCTAGGCTACTGCCTTTTGTCATCTCACTTGGATCTTGCAGTTGCGGTGAAAATGATCAGAAAAGAATCTCCAGACTGTCCCCCTCCAGCTGGGCTTTCCGTACCACTTAATCTCTCCTAAGCTGATGCTCTGGACTTTCTCTTGAAATCGTGCCTCCCAGTCTCTCTCTAGTAACGAGCCAGGATTTGGCAGAGAGCTTTGCCAGCCACAGAACCTTCCATCTCTCCTGCTGACTTTTCACTTCAAAAAGCAGGCAGGGGAGACAACCTCCGCGGTGCAGCTGAGCCTTTTCCAATTGAGCTTTTTAGGGCTACTGGTGAACTCTTCCCTGGGTTTGATGCTAAAACCACATCGTTTGATCTGAACCTGATCAGGACCAGCTGGAGGAGCAGAGAGAGCTGATCCGTGGCTGAGCTGAACCATTAAAGGGCTTGTCAGGCTGGCAGTCATCGCTTTTAAAAATCATAGAACCGTGAAATAGTTTGGGTTGGAAGGGACCTTAAAGGTAATTGAGTTCCAACCCCCTGCCATGGGCAAGGACACCTCCCACCAGCCCAGGTTGCCCAAAGCTTCATCCAGCCTGGCCTTGAACCCCTCCAGGGATGGGGCATCCACAACAAGGGGGGGCACAAGGGGCTGGGAACGGACACAGCTGACCCCAACCAACCCCAGGGATATTCCACACCATACGGCATCATGCTCAGCATATGAAGCTGGGAGAAGAAGAAAGAAAGGGGGGAACATCCGGAGTGATGGAGTCTTGTCTTCCCAAGTCACCGTTACGCGTGATGGAGCCCTGCTGTCCTGCGGATGGCTGAACGCCTGCCTGCGGTGGGAAGGAGTGAATGAATTCCTTCTTTGGCTTTGCTTGCGTGCGCAGCTTTTGCTTCACCTATTAAACTGCCTTTATCTCAACCCACCAGTTTTCTCACTTTTACTCTTCTCTCCCCTATCCCACTGCGGGGGAGTGAGCGAGCGGCTGGGTGGTGCTGATTGTCGGCTGGGGTTGAACCACAACAATGCCAAGGTCTTTTTTTTCTCTGTTATTTTTTTTCTGTATGTTTGCCTCCAGACCCTGCTGTTTGTGAATCAAAGGGTACGTTTCCTCGTGAGCCATAATGGTTGCTTAGTGAATTGATTTTTGCCAGCATGTCTTTCCATTTAGCGCTAAAACTCTTTCCGAGGTATATTAGAGATGGATCGGTGAGCAATTTTATTTTGAAGTCTACCCATTTGAAATTCATCCTTGCAACTTCATGCTATTTCAGCTTAGTTTTGAACCCAATAGGTGGCTGGAAATCTGTGTGCTTCAGAGCCTAATGTTTTTCTTGCATGTAATTTTTTTTTTCCTCCCTTTATTTTCCTAGTGTCGTGATGTAAGGACAAGAGAAGTTGGAATTCAAGAAATACACCATAAAGTGAGACCATATCAGGTGAGATCTGTAATTTTTTTCCAGCAGCTTGTTTCGGACGCCGTTTGTTATATGTATTTGGCGTGGAGGCATTGGGAACCATTTGCTGCACGTTCAGTCCTGTGGTTTGCCTTTGTAGCTGGCTCCAATTTTCCATTTATTTTCACAGCAGCTTTGGAAATCTTTTGTTCGAGCACAGTCACGTGTTGAAATTTATGGACCACCATGTTCAATAAACTGACTACAGCCAGCAGTTTCTTTGGTATTTGCACTGCTGTAACAAAATAAGCAGCTCGCTCTTACTGCTTCTCAGCCTTCCCTTTGCTCCCTCCTCGTTACAAAATTGGATTTAGAAAATACCAAAAACACAGTGTGTGCATGCTGAACAGGAATGAATGAATAGCAAGATCAGTTTATGGGATTTTTTGTGAATGTGCATATTTATATAGGCAAAGCCAGTGTATGTATAAATACACCTCTGCACATGTGTGTATGTATTTATATGTGAATGGATCCATTTAGTGTATGACACGTGTTGTCTTTTTCCTTTGAATCCCAGGATGGTTTGGGTGGGAAGGGACCTTAAAGCCCATCCAGTCCCACCCCCTGCCATGGGCAGGGACACCTCCCACCAGCCCAGGTTGCCCAAAGCCTCATCCAGCCTGGCCTTGAACCCCTCCAGGGATGGGGCATCCACAGCTTCTCTGGGCANACTCTCTCAGCCTGTCCTCGCACGGGAGCTGCTCCAGCCTTGGACCATCTCCGGGGCTCCTCTGGCCCCGCTCCAGCAGCTCCGTGTCTGTCCTGTGCTGAGGACCCCAGAGCTGGGGGCAGCACCCCAGGGGGGGTCTCACCAGAGCAGAGCAGAGGGGGACAGTCCCCTCCCTCGCCCTGCTGCTCACACTGCTGGGGATGCCCCAGGACATGGGGGGTTTCTGGGCTGCAGCACACGTTGCTGGGTCATGTTGAGCTTCTCATCAACCACCAGCCCCAAGTTCTCCTCAGGGCTGCTCTCAATCCGTTCTTCTTCCTGAAATAGCCCACAAAATACCGGTATGCTTATTTTATAGAAAGGAAGATGTTCACTGCTGGACTTCAACCATCCAGTTTAGGACCCTGATCCTCCAGTTCGCTGTATTTACAAGGAGGGATCAATCCTTCCAGAAAGCTCTCAGGAGGTCCATGGCCATGGCCAGCCCCCAAGGAGATGAGCTTTCAAAGATCACAAGGGTTGGATCCATCTTCATGCACATGTGTATCATGGCTAATCAATCATACCCTGGAAGTATGAAACCCAGTATGGAAATGTACAGCGATCCCAAATAAATTATCTTGTTCTTACCAGATTTCTGCAAGGACTGAGGCCGTACGGACTCGTTTGTACACGGGCCGTGCAGCTTTTGTGCTCCGCTCCCGTTATCTCATCTACGGTCATCTCACAAGATGCCTGTTGTCGGCAGTGCTAATTTAAATTGTAAATTTCTGGAGTAGTTAGCAAATAGCTTATCAAAGGGTTTTCAAAGCAACGTTATGTTGAAAATTCCCTTTGTTAAACTCCTCTGGCTGAGCGGCAGGAGGATGTCATTATGTAGTCTTCGCGAAATTTATGGTGACAGCAAGCACGAGAAATATTCCGGAGATGGTATAATTTTTCATGCGCTTTAGACTAATGACAAGGTATGATGCTTTTCTTGGCTTCACGAGTAAACAACGCATCCTCTTGATAAGAGAGGCTATCATGTCAGATCGAAAAGAAATTAATCGCTTGCTGTAATTAGTTACACTTTATGCAACTTCTTTCTGTGAAGGATCGGTGGGCTGGATGGGGCTTTTTTATAATGGTGATGGTGTGTCTGCTTTTAAAAGTATGTTTTTTTTAAAAATCAATTTGATGTCGATGACTTACCCCGTTATTTACAGAGCTGTCTCTTAAGCTGCCTTTTCAATTAGAGGCGTTTCTCCGGAGCGGTGGAAGGTATTTGCTTTCTCTCCGAGTGGTTAAGGCTGCGCGGGGCTGTGTAATAGCCTTAAAAACGCTCCAGTGAATTGGTGCTGGAAGGAGAGGGTGGATTGACAGGTTTTGAAAGGCGAGGGGCAATGACAGCTCTGTTACGGGTATGGAAGTGTAAGACGTAGACGCTGCTCTTCCTGCAAAACAGGAGGTTTTGTATCAAGATAATGATAGAGCCTTACAATAAGGCGGATTTTTAAGCTGGGAGTAGCTGTTTGAGGTTGAGTGTAACCTGCAACTGGGTTTTCCTCTTTGTTTGTCAAATAAGTTTAAAACAGGCTGTGCTGGACATCTGATAGGGTTGCATATGAAAATCAGGGTCACCCTGGGGAGGGTTATTCCCACCCAGCACACGGGATGTTCACGGTGTGGCGGGTTGGCCCTTGGCTGGAGCCAAACCACACACACCCGCTCACACAGTCCCTGCCCCCACCCAATGATAGGGGAGAATTAAAGAGGTAAATGGCAAAGAGGACTTCTTGCTAGCTATTCATGAAGAGAAGGAAGAGAGAGAAAAAAAAATTAACTCTCCTCTGCTTAACCCACAACACACGGACAAGGGGCTGACGCTGGGGACCACAGCCTCACTCTGCACCAGCCGACCAGGAGATGATTCAGACGGGTTTGGACCGTGTTTATACCAGCATCTCAGAAGGAAAAGGCTTTGTACATCTCACGAGTCCCTGCAGACCCTTGGAGGGGATTTATGTATTCCCTCTGTGCCCAGGGAAATGGGGAAGACAGAAGCCTGGATCCAGGAGGGACTTTTCTGAGCAGATCAGCTTATCTGCTACGTGCGTGTGATGCTATAAAAATGCACAGGGTGTAAAGCCTCCTGGGGAAGGTCTTGCTTTGTCTCTGTCTACAAGGGGCTTTTGGACTGGATGTGGGTGTAACAGGGCATCTAGTCCCTGCTGGAGGACAAGCCATGGAGCCGAGTTTTCTACTTATTTAGTTTTTTCCTTGGGAGAAACCAGGACTTCTCCAATCTTGCCATTTCAAACTCTTAGTATAGCAATGTTCAGTAAATTTTTCTGCTTTTTTTTTTTCTAAATTAGCAGTAAGCTTTAACCTAACCACTTTTCCATGTATGTTACTAACTGCAGAATATTTTGAACATCTCACACTCTTTTCTTTTCCTGCACAATTCCATTTTACTCGCAGAGTTCTGTACCTAGCGCTAGATCTGGATCAACGGGTGTCAGCCATCCTGACACACAAGCGGGAGCAGAGTTGTGCTCTTGGAGAACTTGGCACATTGGCAGACATCTGCTCGGGTGCTTAACCCGTGAGCCGTACGTCAGCGTTGAAATGAGCCTTGTAGTCAGTAAGGGATTTAATTGTGAGCTGTGTTCACCCAGGCTTCGTCGTGGAGGAGAGCAGGCAGGCGACAGAATCCCTTATGGCTTTGTAAACAAATCTTTAATTCATGGATTTCTGGGTGTTAGAGGATTTGCAGGAAAAAAAAGAAAAATAGGAAGTCCTTTGCATGAGTCTTTTTAGTAGTTTTGAGAAGAGCGTGGCAAGGTATACATGGGATCAATCCTGTCCTGGTGCGCAGGGCGTCTGCTGCCGCTTGCCATTTGTGTTTGAACTCCTCAAAGGAGTCTGTCGAAACACTGGCGGGTGTACCTCTGGGATGGTTTCCGTTCGGATCCGGGGTGTGCTTTTGAAACAAATCCTCCAGTTGTCCCGCTCTTTGAAAGCATCAGGAAGCACAGAAACCTGGTTCCTTTCAGATCAATTTAGAAAGTGCCTCTGTGCAGGGGTGAGGCAGTGGCCCAGGGTGCCCAGAGAAGCTGTGGGTGCCCCATCCCTGGAGGGGTTCAAGGCCAGGCTGGATGAGGCTTTGGGCAACCTGGGCTGGTGGGAGGTGTCCCTGCCCATGGCAGGGTTGATGATCTTTAAGGTCCCTTCCAACCCAAACCCTTCTGGGATTTCCTGAAATATTCTTCTTTCTTACCCACCAGTTACTCTTTATAGCATCTGGGTGCTCTGCAGGAGTAATTTCTTCCACCCAAGCGTGGTCTTTTATTCTCCACAGTTGGCCAACTCTCACTTTATTTTTCTCTTCCACTTGTTGTGACCTTCCGAGCTGCCTTTTCTAGATCATTGTCAAAAATTGGATTTGAGGCAATAATGTGTTGTTACCGGTCAGTTCGCAGGGTACTTGTCTGGGTGGTTTTGGTGCCTTCAGTACTGAGTGAGTAAGAAAACAGTTCCTGCTGATTCTGTGGAGCACACGTAATGCTCTACTCACTCAACACCAACTTGTTCAGATCCACTCCTGCTGCACCGCACAGTTTGCCCAGGTAGGCAGATCCAGTGCGGTGCTGGAAAGAACTAATTGGTAATTAGTAAAGAAGTTGACTGCTGCTTCCAAGACCCACATTCAGTAGACAACTCAAGCCATTTCTTTTGCAAAGCAGTAGAGACAGGGACCTAATGCAGGCTTAGTGAAGGCAGATGCAAAGCGACTCGTTCTACATCCACAAGTTTGTAGCTGGAGCTGAATTTCGATGGAGCAAGTCCCTTGGGTAGAGGCAGGAGTTGCTGCTCCTGTTGATTTTACAGCGATTGTGGAACTCGAGTAACTCAAGCAACACAGGTTTTAGGCTTCTGACTTGCAAATGGGGATGGAAGGCTAGTTCTGTCCCATTGGCAAATAAATTTCTGTTAAAGTAGTCGCGTGTTTTATCTTTAATATGACTTTGGTAGCAGCAGTTCTTATCCAGTAGTGCTAAAATCCATCTAGAATTAAATTGGCCTTTAAGAAAGCTCTTCATGTTTTCTCTGAATCGTAATAGTTTATGGATCCATTAAATTGGTTTGGGTCTGTTCAATGTATTGTTTAAGTATTTTAAAATAAGTTTTCCTTTTCTCTTTTCCTCTTTGTATTCATCATCGCTTCTTCTCTTTGACCAGATTGAATTAGTCAGAAGAGATTATGTGGCTAACGGTGGCTGGGAGACCTTCCTGTCCTACGAAGATCCAGAGCAGGATATTCTCGTTGGCCTTCTACGACTGCGGAAGTGTTCGGAGGAGTCGTTCAGACCTGAGCTGAAAGGAGGTGTTTCCATTGTCCGGGAACTGCACGTGTACGGGAGCGTGGTCCCCGTCAGCAGTCGGGATCCTTCCAAATTTCAGCACCAGGTACTCCAAGCCATCTTCATTTTTCATTTGTGCCTCTTTCTTGCACCCTCCTCCCCTCTCCCCCATATAATTTTATTTAATATCTGAGATTTGTCCAGTTGCTGTGAATTCCAGTCCCCCTGCAATCAGGATTGAACTTGAGCCCCTTCTTGCATTTCCCCTGCTGAGATCACGCTGCTGCTGACTTTTCCCTTGTGTGATCCTGTGCAGGCAATTGCAGCTGCTCTGAGATTAAAAAAAATGTATGCTGGTGCTGATTTGACTTCCGAGTACTCAACATGGTTGTTTCTGAAGTATCGTTCCTTTGATATCCTGTACGGCATGTTAGGCTTGACTGCAAACTGAGCAAAAGCGAAACAAAGGGGATACAGCCATCGTGCCTCTTTATTTCCTTCTAAAACTCCTCTTGTTTGATAGACAAATTTCACTTCTGAAATAATTACCTATGGGCAGGTGAGATTTTACTTGGTACCACCCAGTTTTATTTCAAAGGAACATTTGTTGGATACATTCTTCCAGCCAAACCAGAAGAAATCCAACTCTGGTTCCGAGATGTTTATCAGTCGAAGCGATTTGTCAAGACTTCCACGTAAAGTCTCCAACAGTTTTTTGCCTCAGACACACTTGTGAGACCATTTCATATTTATCTTAAAGCGTGTGAAGAACGGAGTGTTTCTAATTCCTCGCGGCGACTCGCATGAGGCTGGTACATTATCCTCCTGCTGCATGCAACATGCCGTGGCTTGCAGTGAGCAAAAATGGGAATTTAATTTTGCCCCGGTAGGTTCTGAACCTTTAGACTGAGCTTTTAAAAAAGCAATCAATTTGTCTTCGTGGCCAGAAGTGCTCAGGGCGGATGTTTTAAATTAACTTCCTTGTATTTATTAATCTTTCCCCGAGTATATGCATTAAGATGCGGTTTTGGTAGACGCTGACGGTGTGTGACCATGAGGCAGTGGCGGGGGGAAGAGAAGTGGATATTTCCACTATAAAATAATTAACACTTAAAAATCTAGGAAGAAAAAAAGCACTCATCCTAACTATTTGGAAAAAAAAAAAATCAATTTAAAGTAGCCAAGTACAAACATGAAAATAGGCTGCAAATGGAAATTTCATGGTGTGTGACGCACTCGTGTTCTTTCGGAGTAGGCAGTGTTCAAGAGGTTAATCGGAAAGTGTTCTTCACAGTCGTGGGGGCAATTGCTGATTAGAAGGACGTTTGAGAATGAAGATTTCTGGGTGTTATTTAAAAAA
>VZTO01006406.1:3132-20855 GCA_013400615.1 Syrrhaptes paradoxus
GGGAGACTTCTCAAACCAGGAGATTCAGAACTGAAAGAACAACGCAGAGAAGGAAAACACACATCCCCATCTCTAGTGTCACCAGTTGGCTTTGTTTCTAGTTGCTCTGTTGGGTTTTTTCTCCAAAACGAAGAGGAGAGATCAGAGGTTTGAACTCGCAGAGCTCCTCCGCCCGCAGCCAGCTCGCTGCCCTACCTGCTCATCACAGAACGGTCAGGGCTGGAGAGGACCTTAATCCACCCGATGCTCCACAGCAGAGCCTTCAGTTTTCACGGATTTATGCCCTACACTGCGCACGGTTCCGTCTGTTTCACGGTTATTGTCCTCACCAAGTCCACTCCATCATTTAAATTATTAACAGCAGAATTACACTGACCGAGGTCTCCCAGAACAGGTGGCTTTGGGTACAAAGGCTCGTACTGTAACACACCGATACGCACCGACCGCACAGACACGTCAGGAGAAACCTAGATTCAAGGGTCATAGCTTCATCCGAGTGCTGGTTGGGGTTTTTTGGTAGAACAGAAGAAAAAGCTGGGAAAGCTCCTTAGATGGTCACCTGCAGGTTGTCACCCATGTTCGTGTACCTCCACATAACCCACAGGCTGGAGCTGCCCCAGGGATGTGCCACCCTCGGAGCAGGAGCATCTTCACCCCTGCTCAGACCCAGGCACCAGCCCCACACCCCGGGGCAGGGCACGAGCCCCACATGCTCACAAAGCTGTGGCGGTGAACTCCCACAGTGAACCCCAGTGACCAAATCTCCTGTGACCCTCAGCAGGACGGAGCCTCCGCAGCCGAGACACGGGCTCTTCCGCCAACCGCGGCTCCGTTGTGTGCGGAGCACGGACCGGGCACAACACATGGGTGCAAACCAGCCCCCAGAGAAAAACCCAGTGACTCCAGCGGGTGCAGGAGGTAAAACAGGACAGGAGCATCAAGAAACTCCTGGGTTCTAGTTCACTGATTTTTCTTTGTCATCTTCCCAGCAGGAAGACAAGAATAGATCCCCAGCAGCCCGTTACGCCCCTATTGCTGTCACCAACTAGTCAGGAAAGAATAATCAAGGGTTATAATTGCACGAAGCCTCTGTAAGTCACAAAATCCCAAGCAAGTTCATCTCTCTTTTTAAAAACGCAGCACACGCGAAACGGTGATTGTCAAGAGCCACTTATGCTCAAAAACCCACAAATCCCACCTGCCGCCTGCGACAGCCCCTGGGTTACCTCGAGCCGTTTGTCCTGGCCACCAGACACCGCGGCCAGAGGTGACTCCAAAGCGATCGCGGAGTTAACAATATTCATTAATAACAGACCAGACAGCGCCCGTGCTCAGACTATGCATATGGTTTGAATACAGGGAATTTGCTTTTCCCATGCACTGCATTACATATTTATACCGAAATAAAAGCTTTTTCTTTCTCCCCACTTCTTCAGGGGTAATTGACAGATGGATCTGATTCAGAAAAAAAGTAATCAATGCATTCAAATAGTTTCTACCCATGCTGCTTTGCCTAGGCTTCAAATATTTTATTACACAAGGTTCTGTGTGCATTTTTTTAAAATTAGTTAAAGTTCAAGCAGCTTTTCATGTGAGATTTTCTTTTAAAAAAAAATTCTAACCTTCTGAAGCAACAGTTTCTCTGTAATCAAGTCAAAAATCCAAACTAGCTTTCACTGGACTAATAATGAAAATCTTATGCGCAAAGACAAGCTCCTTTCGAGTACAATTAAAGTGTGTTTTCGTTACATCATCCAGCCAAACCCACAACACTCCGCTGGTCACCCAGGCGGGAGCTGCCCGAGTTAGAAGGGGGTTCAGGGCAGGTTTCCAGAGCCACTGGGTGCGAGAGACATCTGAGCAGAGAAGTTTCATTCCTGAGAGTCCCAGTGAAAACAATACCAGAAAAAAAATAAGCTTCCTACTTATGGGGTGGGGAGGAAGAGACGGAGCAGGAGCCTCAGGGGCACTCACATCAGTATTTGCCAGGATGGGCTCTTCCTAGCACAGGACTCAAAAAACCTCAACCACAGCTGCCACCAGGTCCCCACACAACCCCACCAACACTTCCCAAAGAGACCCACGGCCGGTCCAGCCTTCTCCCCCGGGGACCCTGGGGCCCAGAGACAGCCTGGCTAGAACAGAGAGCTCCAGCAAAACCTCTCCTGCCCAAATGACCACCACTGCACAAGGTCACTCCATCAGCATCACACAGACTCAGAGTGACCCTTTGGTTCCTACATTAACCAGGTAATGGAAACCCAAACATACCTCCTCGCAGAGCAGCTCCTTCCCTCCGCCATCCCAGCGCCATGCACACTACACAGCCTCCCGTCCTCCACCCTCAGGACCCCTCTGATGAATCACCTGGAGCCCTGCTCCCGGCTGGTATCTGGTCATGCTGGTCCCACCAACCAGCACGGCTCCAACAGCTGATGCTCGTGTTGCCTGACGAGCAGCCAGCTCTCAGCTGCTGGCCTCACCCCAAGAGCTGTAAGACCTCCTGGAAGCAGCAGCAGCAAGGCTGGAGGAATCCCTGAAGTGCAAAATCCAACGTGAGCTCCTTCATGCATTGGGCTCCAACATCGGAAGTGCACCAGCGAAACCTAAAGCATGATTCCTCTTTACTTCCTGAAAACTAGCTGGCTATTCTTGTCTTTATGGCTTTTCTCGTTGTTCCTAATTAGACATCTTACCTCACCGGCCAGCCCTCGGCTCCCAGAAGATCTGGCAGGGCGTGGGCTGCTCACCGCGTCACGAGCTGCAGCTGAATAAAGCAAAGCATCCTTCTCCTCGGGTCTGTGCGAGTCCTACTGACGCTTCCCGCTGGAAATAGCTAGATCTTCTCCTGGGATGAACCAACCCACAGAAAACTTGCTGCAAAGGATTAATGACAGAGGCACAGAACTGAGGTTGGAAGGTATGTCTGGAGACCCCCCAGTCCCACCCCCTGCTCACACAGGGTCACCAGAGCAGGGGGTCCAGGACTGCCTCCAGCTGAGCATCTCCCAGGATGGAGACCCACCACCTCTCTGGGCAACTGTGCCAGCATCTCACTGCTCCCACAGTGAAAAAGATTTTTCTTGTGTTTACGTTCAATTCCCTGTATTTTGGGTTGTGCCCATTGCTGCACATCCCAGGGCTCCCCAGGAAGACAGACGGCACGTGTGCAAGGGGACCTTGCCGCTCTCGTGGGTGAGCTCTCCCGCGCAGGCAGGGGTGCTCCCGGGTTGGTTATATCCAGCGTTACCTGTGAACACTCCGTCTGTGCCAACGGTACCTGCTCCGGGGCGCAGGGGCTGCTCTGTATTTGCATTTTTTCTCCAAACAAGCATCACCACACAACTCCTTCCCAAACCTGTGGTTACCGTATGGCGATGCTGGTAAGCAAACGCCGACCGTGCGTCCTGGCAGCGCTGTGGGCAGGGCTACGGCGAGCAGCAGGAACTGATGGTGAAAAACATTCTGAAGTTTATATGCACATTTTTCTTGTTTACAGTATTTTTTCCAACAATAACTATAATCAGAGGGGAGATAATTGGTGATAATTAGTTCATGCACTCTAGTTAACATCCTACATATGCCCCACGACTTTAAGCCGTGTGTGAGACGCGGAGGGGAAGTCCCCAAAGCTGACTGCCACGGCCACCTCCTCCTGCCCGCCGGGGCTCCTCCAGCCAGGAGCGCGCCCGGGATCGCAGCACAAAGCACTAGATGTGCTCTGGAAACCCTGCGCCCAGCTGCTCATTAGGACTGCATTAGTCTGTAAACTCCAGCGCCAAACGCCCAGTTCAAGTTGCTCTTTCTTGATGTACTTGAAAGGTCCTGTGAATTTACGGCAGGATAATGCGGAGCACAGCACCTATTTATGAGTTGATCATTTGTACAAAACCCCCCTCAAAGCACCGAAGGTTACCATTCGACCAAGAGCTGCACTTAGCCGCTCAGAGGGCAAGAAAGGCAAGTATATGAAAGTTAAAAGCATTAATAAAAGTGTGACTTATAAATTACTTCATCTTTGTCACCCTTTTTGAAATGGGGTGAGAGAGGCCAGGGTAAATTTATTTTTTAAGTGCTTTCTGAGACCTGCAAGGGTCAGCCCTGAAATGCTGTACTCTATAAATCACTGCATGCGGACCCCATAGATGCGAGTGCATCATAACATTAGCAAATATTGATTTGTTTATCATTTACAACTGTTTATGGCTAAACAGCAGGCTTTATAACATTGGTAGGGAGGAAAAACTTTAATCTCTGAAAATGCAGAAGAGGAGCTGCCTCGGCGGCAGGAGAAAAGAGCAACCGACGTCATTCTGTCACCCGACCGCCGGCGCAGCGTACGTGTTACAGTCGTATTATGAAACCAGTTATTTCACAAAATGACTAAAATTTCCAGGTGTTTCATGAAACAACTTGTATTGCTGCTGAGAACCGCAGCCAAACCCTGCACTACAGGTGCTGGCTGAATCGGGGCAAGGTCTGGCAGTGCCGTAACGCACCAATGCCCCGTCCGGTGAGAGCATCCCTGGGCTTCCAGGGAGCAGAATTAACCCCTGGCTCACAGCCGGACAGCAAAGTTAGATCCCATGGAGATGATCTACCTCAAGTCCCATCCACTCATAAAAAGATTTTATTCTTCTTGGGGAAAATGGCAGCACGAGCCCAGCAGTAACCACCACCAATCCAGGCAACGAGAGATCAGCCACACTGCCTTGAGACTGGCCGTGGGCATCCTCCGGACGCTCAAAACCACGGGGTTCTGGNGGCCACACTGCCCTGAGACTGGCCGTGGGCATCCTCTGGATCTACACGGGACGATTCACAGGCAGCACGCTCAAAACCACGGGGTTCTGGGCTGGCAAGCGACAGTGCCAGAACTGGCTTCATATCCCGAATTACCGCACCATCGCTCGGCGTGTGCTGGTTCAGAAAAGCTGCTCCTCACTTCAACCCTTTGCCTCCCAGGAAGGATCTGTGCCTGCCACAAGCTCGGTGCTTTGTCCTGGGCAGCTCCTGCTCACTTTAAAGCTTCTCTGCCTCAACCCACCCAAGACACAGTCACCAGAATCCACATCCACCCAACGGCTGCGCCGGGAGCAGGCAGCACGAAGCCACGGCTCTGCCTCAGACCCGAACCCCAGGCAAAGCTGAGATCAGGTTTTTCCTTGGAGGCAAAGGAATTATTAATGGCACGACACGTGCTGGCAGCGAGGGTCAGGAGCAGGCACCGGCTCCCGCCTGCGCTGGACCGGGGCTGCTGGAGCCACGCTCGGCCGGGCAGGGCTCAGCCCCCAGCACCGCGGCCGTGCACGGAGTATCGCTCCAGCACAGGAGAGGAAACTCAGCAAGACCCTCTCTTACCAATTACAGGTCGTCAATATTGACTATCTGAGGGATTTCCATGCTCAGGAAGCAAATTAGAAACTCAATACCTGAACTATTCCTAAATGCAGTTATCAACTTCAGAGTTTTATCTCATAAAACCAATTCAGCTTAGAGTTTAATTCTATTAAATTAGGGCTTAGAAATAAGATTTGCTCTGAGAATGAATGCATCATTAGTTTTAAAATGCAATATACTGAAACCCAAAATGTGCAGCATTACAGTTTGAAGAATAAATGAGTGGAGATGGCACCCAAATGTATTTCTCCCTAAATATATTTACCAGCCTTGGAAAAATCCGTCGGCTCATTAGGACAGTGAGTCTTTCGGTGAGCAGGACGTCCCCCTTCTTTAGGGAATGATAATCCTCTTGTGTCTCTCCTTGGCACAAGTTTTTCCTTTGTTCTTAAAACCTTCTTATTTCAGCAGCTGACAGAGAAAAAAGAATCAGCATCCTCTTTCTTAATAAAAATGCCACAATGAGATCCTGTCGGGCTTGTGCCAGGCATGTCAAAGGAGCAGGGACTAATGCTGGAAACCTCAAGAACTCCCCGTTTTGTGCAAGTTACAGTACATGGAAGAGTCACGTAGGGCTGGTTTTTCAAATCAGGCTTCCAAGACATGAAAAGCACCCTTCCATGGGGTGCATGTAATCTCTGAATAGGGCCCTTGGTTTCCCGTGGTATTGTATGAAAAGTGACGTTTGATGCAATAATGCGGGGACAGAACGCGCTCGGCAGAGGACACGGCAGCGCCTCGGCGGCTGGCCCCTCGCATTACGCACCGCTGCGCGCTCTTTCATGCCGCGCCGGCCAGCGGACGCACATCCGCGGCGTACCTGCGCTGTCAGGGTTATACCACTGAAAGCTGGGGAAAGAGAAGGAAAAAGGCAAACGCATCCCAAAGGCACCGGGAGTCTTAAACAGCAACGAGATGTTCTGGTGACACACGTCCCACCCTCGCTTTTCATTCCAGGGGCGGTATTTCGGATGGTCCAGAGAAAACAGCCGGCTCCTCTTCGGGCCTCGACACGGGGTTTGCATTGAAAAAAAAGCTCCTTTTTCAAAAGAAAATAGCGCTGCCTCCAAGCAGTGCAAACTGGTGCTGCTGTACCGCCACAAAATCACCGGGACCCCGCTGCCTCTCCCACAAAAGGCCAGGTTACAGCCTTAAAGCTCTATTATCACGCCTGGTAATTTCCTATTCTCACTCAAGTAGACTATAACAGTTTTGTTCTTATTAGAAGTACAAAAAAACCCAACTCAAATGATCTCATTATCATTTTTGGCAGCGGCAGAGTCCTACGGAACAGCACAACGGGCTCCACACAGCCCCAGATCTCACCCGTCAGTATTTCACCGTGACCGTCCGTTTGAGATGCTCACAAAGCTGTGGCGGTGAAGGGAAGAGGACGACGCTCGGTCCGTCCATGGCTGCGCAGCAGCTCCGGGGTGCTGCCCACACCACCGCCCCCCTCCAGCCCGGATGGGATTTTACAAGGTCGAGCGAATTCTCTGGCTCAGAAATGAGCAATGCGGTGAGACGTTTGTGTTTCACCGTCTGATTTGCCTCTTCCTTAATTTTTAAATTATATTTAGATCCAAACAGTGCTTGTACTTTACACGAATAAGTCTCAACCTTTCCCTTCTATATCGCACCTTCAGAAGCAGCAGTCGTCCCGTGTGCCAGGCAACGGCCACACGACATTGTCCAGTTTCGCCCCAACTCACCTTTGCTTTTCCTTGGTTTCCGTTGAGCAGAATGAGTTCATCTGTTCCAAACAGCGGAACAGGGCAGCTCAGCTGAGATGCTACAGGGCTGCTGACATTTGGAATACTATTTTCGGTCCTATTTTACATACGCTTTCAAAATTTCTCTTATGAAAACTAAAAATCGGTTAGAAGATGGGCTGATGGGTGTATGACCTACTTCCAGCCACAAAGATCGGGAAAATCGCACGGCTCCGGGCAGCAACGCTGAAGGAAGGAAAGAGCCAACACCAACACCTGCGCAACCGCCCAGGGACCAAAATTCACCGTGGAACAGCGCATGGGACAGAGAAGCAGTGTCACCAACACCTCCGCAGCGCTCGTCCCCGCAGGGCTGGGCTGGGGTCCCTCTCTCCAGGAAAATGGTGACATTCGCTTTTTTCCTGACTGCTTGTAAAATGCGGAAAAACAGACAGGAAACAAAACGGTTTAATAAGTGCAGCCTGAGAGAGAATATTACCTTACACGTCTTTTAATCTTTACAAAAATCCAGAATGAGAGAAAAGGAAACGCGGGGGGACCCAAGCCCGGCATTTCTCAGCAAAGGAACGGATTCTCTGAAAATACAACTCATTACAATGAACCAAGGCACTACCTAAGAAATATTAAAGCCAAAGCAAACAAAAAAGCTGTTAAGGTTATTAAAAATGACTGTATTTGTGGCTAAAGCAACAGCTATAAACTTCTCATTGATACTTTAGATTTTGTGTGGCTCTTTCTGCCTATAAACAAATTGTAAAAGATGGCAACAGCTAATTTAAAAAATAAAACGCGAAGTGTTGCGGCAGAGTCTAAATTGAGTCTGACAGTCAAGGTCACATAACTTTTCACTTTTATTTAAAGGCATTGCCTTGATTACTGAAAAATATTGCAAGATATATACACAGAAATCTGGAGTCAGGATAGCCAGCCTCTGAGGGCTGTGCTGATGGCTTCTTGTCCGTTGCTTTAAAAGGAACAACAGCAATAATTTTTTAAATTGCCAAATGTTGTGTAATTATCAAATTATAGAAAACAGTCAGAAATCATCGATATAATTTTTTGAATTAGGTTTTCAGTGTAAGCAATATGTCCTAACCAGTCCTGGTACACTTAAATAAATTTAAATTATTTATGGAAATTAAAAAAAAATAGTTTGCTGCTTTAGTTCACATAAATGCAAAAGCTTTCATTATACCTTTGATTTATTTTAATTGTATTTATATTGTTCTTTTACTGTAAACTTTCAGAAAGAATGCTAAATCTAGTTCTGAAATTCCTTATCCGCGGAGACAGTGAGTGGAGCCTGCAACCCCTGTCCCCGGCACTGCGGGACCAGACCAAGTGTGTGAGATCCCACGCCCAACGCACCCGCTCCTGCGCCCATCAGAGCCTTTGGAGGTGGCTCTCACCTACAGCTTTGTTAAAAAAAAAATAAAAACAGATTCTGCAGAGAACCGGAGCCCATTCGCTGTGCAGCCTCTATTGTCTCCCAGGCAGACCCGAATGAAAGCGGGGAATTAACCAGCCTCTGAGCCTAGTTTTCATGGCGATCGCTGCGAGTGATGTAAACCACCCAGCCCAGCTCGCCCTCCCCGCCTGCAGAGCCAGCCCCCGCGGTCCCCCCCATTCCTACACTTGCAAAGTTTATCAAATTATGATGTAATTGTGTCACAGAATTTTTTTTGAATTAAAGGCAATAATCAGAAATTTGCAGAAATTCCTTCCCAGGGACGGCTGCCGTGCACAAGCACCTTCAGCCCCTCGCCTCTGCCCTGCTCCGTGAGGGGCGACTCCTGGAGTCACCGAAACAAACTCTAATTAGGAAGCAAACAGAAGGCCACCAATATTTAATCACACTGAGCCATTCCCAGGGAAACTGGTGGCAGACACGGGGGGGCTGGTGTCCTGCCGGGAGCAGACCTGCCCCGGGACACACGGTGGTTCCTGGGGCTGGCGGCACGAGGGGGCGGCCGGCGGGTCCCCTGCCATCGACTCCCCGGCGGGAGGCGAAGGGTTGGGTTCCCCGTGCTGCTAACAAGCAACCAAGGTGTGAGGACACATAAAAGCTTTTTCAAACGCCCGGGAACCTGCAGCAGAGCGAGACCGGCTGATCATTCCGTTAGGAGCGTTGACTCAGATCCACCACCAGCACAACTGTGGGTCCCCACCAGACATCCTCACCATCCGCTGAACTCGAGGCTGTCCCCATCCCCGTCCAGCGCGTCCCCACACAGAACACTCTGCCTCAGTGTCCTCAAGGTACGGGAGGGCTGGCCAGGGAAGGGAGGAGATCGCTGTGGGATCCCCAGGGGACAGATGCCCGAGAAGTGCCAAATATCCCAATCATCAAATCACCAACCTGCTTCACTTCTCCAGTCTGATCAGCCTTTGGAACCCACATTTTATCCTTTCCCATGATTTCTGCAATCCCCTACATCCAATTTTCTTGAGATAAAATTCCTACTTTATATAAATTATGAACTTTTTAAAATTACAGCTCAATCCCTAACAGGAGCAGTACCGTTCCCAGCAATAACTGTTATCCTTGTGATGAAGAAGCAAACCCGGTTTCGGAGGCACAGGAAGTAAAAACCCTGTGAACACCAGAGCCGCACATCTTCCCCCTTCCCACTGTCGCTGCATCATTTCTCTTGCCCCTTGACGCGGTTTCCTTCAAGGAGCTGCATTGAGCATTTCTGTAGCTGTGTTTAGTTGTGCTTTTTGGCATTTGAAAAGGTTATTTTAAAATGGAATCGTGAAAGAAGCACTCGGGTAAAGAACGTGTCCCGCAGGCTCGTTACACCCAACACACCGCACAGCCGGCGGATTTTAGCTCTGCTGGGTTTTGGCCGGGGTGCACGGACACAGCCCTGCTCGGCGGCGTTTCCACGCTAAGCTAAAACTAATGGCAACGAGTTCGAGAAGAGAAACCCACTGCAGACCGGGGAGAGGCTTCGGAGCAGAGGCGGGTGCAGGAGGCGAAGCCATGGATGCACGGAAGGGGAGGGAGGACGGGTTCCCCACGCTCGCTGTCCCAGCCCGTCCCGCTGCACAGAGGGACCCGGGGGGACGCAGGCTCTGGGCTGGGGCCACCAGCTCTGCACTGGCACGTGCCACCCGCGGGGCACCAGCATGCTGCCACCTTGCACGCTCGCCTGCGCTGGTGCGAGGGAATGGCAGCAGCATTCCCTGTTCCTGTGGTTCCCTCTGCTCCCCGTTAGGTCAGGGAATGCTGAAAATCCCGCAGAAATATTGCAGAAAGCGAGGTGAAGCCACTCCACCTGCTATGGCGACGGGTTTGTTTCCAAATGGCCACCATTGCACCTGGAACACCCCGCAGGAGGTGACGTCCCCAGGGAACGTGGATGAACCACGTGCGGGAGCAGCCTGGACGCAGGAGGGTCCAAAGCATCCCCAGCCCGGGAGGCACCAAGCCAGTGACACGACCGCGGGAGCCGCTGCCAGCAAAGCCCCGCTGCCGCCAGCCCGCAGAGCCGCCCGCCCTGCTCGCGTGGAGGCACGATGCATAAAGAGGGGTGGAAGAGGAAAGGAGCGGAGTTATAAAAGGAAAAGGAGAAATCATAAATTAAAACAGAGACACAAAACGCTCTGCTGAAAATTTTTCTTTCTGTGCAAAGCAATAGTGGGAAAGGCATTAACCGTTACTCTGTTTCTTCATCTAATGACACAGAAAAAAGTCTTTTCTGCAAATAATTCAAGTAAACAATCTCCAGAAAGCATGAACAACAATACCAAATTTCTCGAAATTAGCCAGGCTCACAGAACCAGCAGGCTATCACTGCTGCTCGGCGGCTGCGGCTCCTAAACCGCAATGAGGCAATTTGTGGGAGGGGGCTGGAAAAAAGGAGAAAAGGGCAGAAAAGACAGCCCCCTCTGCCTCCATTACCATATACCTGGAATCCAGTCCACTGCAGATTTCATTTCAAAGGGAAAAAGCCCCGTGACAAACTCACCTTGGCTAAATACCGTTCACTGATTCATAACAAAGATCTGATCCACTTTCACTTGCTGAACACTGTCACTGCTTTACAGGCACCGCTGCCAAAGAGGGGAAAAATAAAGGAGAGATTTTTAGGTCAAATGATTAAGGAGAAAAGGGATTTAAACCAACAATTTTTTTAAAGTTCTAATTGTTTGCTTATTGACACCAATTTACATGGAGCCACTTAGTGAATAAAGGTTTTCACAGTACATGGCACTTCTTTATGTCAGTTTTTAGCCATCATGTCACAGCCTGGCTTGAAAAGAAGAAATGCTGAAAACTCGTAGGCCAGAAATGAACAGCCTATTAAGATCTGAAAAGCTGTCATCCCCACTGAAAAGACTTGCGTCAGCCACTGAGGATATATTTTAAACCGCCTGTCCGCAAGAAAACTTTAATAATGCAGCCTTGCTCTAATGTCTTGTGAGAGGAGAGGCAATTTTACTTCTTCTATTAACCCAACGTGATTACAATGGCTTATTTCATGGAATATTAAGTTCAAATTCTGCTCCCTGGGAGGACAATAAAAAAAAGAGTGTGCTTATGACATTGCCCGAAATAGCCACAAGGACCACAACTCCTTGGTGCTTTTAATGCATCCAAGCAGTAATCCACCTTAATTTGCTAATGGTTAAGTAAATTAGCAACAAAATAATAAAATACAAAAAGGTATCAACACAGGGGTAAAATGCTTTCCTCTAAAAAATATTAGAATCACAAAATGATGTTTTCATAAGGATGGTGGTGGCCCTTCAATCCTCTCCCTTCCCCCCCAGCCACCTCCCTGCCAATTCCGGGGAAAAATAAACTCCTCGCGTCGGACGGGCTTTCGCCATGAGGCAATCGTCTGCAAAGCGGCTTGTGCCGAGCCCACAGCTGGGACGGCTTTGTGCAAACGGGACCGTTAATAACCGCCTGCCAGCAACAAGCACTTTCAAAACTACCTGAGCTACCCCTGGGCAGACACCGGGAAGATGGTTTCCCCAAAAACGTGGGTGGGTGCCCGCCCAGGGGGACGATGCCGCCGGCACTTAGTGCCTCCGGCCAGACCTGAGCCCTGGGCTGGACCCAACTGTGCCACTGAGGCGGGAGCATCTTGATGGATGTGGGAGCACCCTGCTGGGATGTGGGAGCATCCGGATAGGACATGGGAGCATCCTGCTGGGACACGGGAGCATCCTGTTGGGATGTGGGAGCATCCTGCTGGGACGTGTCCCCACCCCAGGACCCAGCACGGAGCCCAGGCTCCGGGCGGTTTGACAGCGCTGGGTTCAAACACCATTTGCCAGTAAATCCAGCGACACAAAGTCAGGGGGGTCACGTCCACAGGGAACCCCTTGGAAACCCAGGGCTCAGGGACAAACCCACAGCCGCGGGTGGCTGCTCTGCCGGGGGCTCCGGGGAGGGCCAGAGGGATGCTCCTTCCCCTGCCCTCGTCTGTAGCACGTGTACAGGCCTGGTCCACACCTAGAAACGACCGTCAGGTCGGTGGCATTAGCGATGTCAGTCTTGACAGAGGATAAAAACTAGAAGCTCCCACCCGCGCTGCCCACCCCACCCCGGGCAGCGGCACGGTGACCCTCCAGCTCACCCCCCGCGCTGGGCACCGGCGCTGCAGCCGTTCCCCGTCCAGCCGGGAAAGGAGGGAAACGTCCCTGGCAGCGAACAGCCACCGGCACCTAAAATCCTGGCAGAAGAAAACTATCACAGAGAAGATGTTTTGTTTTCAAACTGATGTAGGATCAGGGGGAAGTTCCCCTACCCATTCCTTTCTGCACTGCCTTCCTCCGACTTTTTTCTTTTTCTTTTTTTCAATGTGGAAAAGGAAATAATTTTTTAATTTAAAAAAATTAATGTATGCAAATAGCCAGTGAAATTATAAATAGCCACCATTAATTTCTTCTACCGAGTTCAACAATCCCAAAGCAAAAAGGCAAATCTAAATAAATACATTTAGAATCGCCTGCTGTGTAACAGTAAAGAGACTCCATAAAACTAGAACAATATTTATTTCTCCTTTTCCCAACAGCTCCCTGTTTTATTAGGCCCGTGTTCCACAGCGATCTGATAAGAAGGAGCGAGGCTAAATGGCAAATGGCAAACATCCCAAATCGCAACCTGATGTATTTCCACAGCCCTGACCTTCAGATAAAAATCGTGCAGAAATCTGCAAACCCACCAAATATGCAGCATCACATGCTTCGAGCATTTTCAGACACAACAGTCGGGGGCAAAGAAAAAAAAAAAAACCAGCAATAAGGGTGTTGCTATTTAGAGCCTTTAGCCTTCCCCTCCCTTAGAATTTCAGGATTATGTTCCTACACGGCACGTAGGAGGGTTCATGCAGACAGACCCCATCCAACCTAAAGGCTTCTCCCATCCGCAGAGGGTACCGAGGGCTCCCAGCTGCCTGTCTGTGAATGTCAGGGAAACACATTCTGCAGAAGGAATACACCCCACTGCTATATTAGATGTGTATTTAGGAAAATACTTCAAACAGGAAAAAATTTTGCACTGTGAAATTAGCTAAAATTATGACAACTGTAAGAAAAAAATTATACGGGCGAAATTTGGGTCTGGTGGGAGAATTCTTTGATGTCTGGATTCCAATTTAACCCCGACTGAGTTCTAAGAATCAAATGAACAAAGTATATCATACACCCCAAGTCTGCTTGTCAGTGCTAGTCATCATTTTTATTTTATTCTTTCCAGCCACATGTATTTACAAGACCCTGTTCTGACATTTCCTCCCTCCTCGCTGGATACGGCGAGTTGCCAAACACATTTGCGACACAGCCCAACTCTGTATTTATTTATTCATTAAACCCATGCATTAGTATCAATAAATATGTATAACAATATTTTCTTCACATTGCCAGCGAGGTCCCTCCCGCAGCCGTGTCTCTAGGTTGGGTGCTGGGTGATAAACACACGGAAATACGTGCACATCTAATATTTTAGAAATATTTTTAGTCGAAAGACTGTGTCGCAAACGCTGCAGCTGTACCTATATAAAACCAGCCCGGGCCTGGGGAGAGCAGCACATTTCCTAAATAAGGCTGCGGGCGAGCACTGAACCCTGCTGAAATCCCCGCTCCCATCCAGCCCCGGCACAGCGAGGTGCCGCCTGTCGATGCACGCACCGGGGAGCAGCACCTCGATTTCATACCGGGAACAGTGTCACCGGCTGAACAAACAGCATAATCCCCCTCGCTCCTGTGGTTTGCATATAAAACCCCTTTTTCTTCAGGTACTGAACCACTTTATCCTATAAACCTGAACAGAGCTCCAGGATTTTTGAAGCACTTGTAAAACATTAATAATATATCCAGGTTGTTTAAAGAATATTTCCAAATAACATGAAATATTTAGTCCTTCCCCCCCCCATCCCCACCCTCAATACTACCACCACCATAAAAAGATAAGATTTATCACGAAATGTTTGAGGGATAATCATCCATTTTTGGCCAATATATTTTAATATTTATATACCTGACATAGCTGAATATAAATGGTACATCACCATTTTCCACAGAGCACGGAATTTATACAATTAACTGAGGGACCCGATGGCTTTAGGGCACACAAGGTGCAAACAACGTTACAGGGCTTTGCTGATTATTGTTATAAATCTTACAAACCATAAAGACATTACGGTGCGCTTTGTTTACACCATTTATTTTCAAATATTATATATACAACAATATTATTTATCATTAAAAGAGTTACACTTTCCCAGTGCATTTATGTCATTTATAGAACTATTTAAAAAATACAGCTTGCAAAATGCACGCCTGAACCAGGCAGGAAAATCCCATCATTTTCAAATTATTTCTAAAGATGATGGTTTTTCATTCTAAAATTGAGAAAACATTTAAGCATTACCTGACCTGCAATGTCTACTCTAAAACCCCCTCAGCCTGAGCTGGGCAATTTCTGCAGGAGCACCCTGCACCCCAGAAGCAGGCGTGTGCCCCTCCGGCCGTGCGCCCACCCGCCCCCGGCTCCCCCGGGCCGCGCGGGAGGTAGCGCAATTTTCTTACAAAAAAATATTAATCTCACACTGTCTCTCAGCCATATTTTAAAAAATCCCAACCCTATAGTTTGAAAAGCTTCATCTACAATTTCAGAGAGAAAAACATCTACAAATCCGCAGCCCTGGATTTTACGGCACGCATATGGATCGCTGCTGGAAAGAGCTCCATCCTCTATTCCTATTCCATGCAGAGGCAGGAGAACTGAGCGTGTATACTTACAAATCAAAATTCCCCCAAATGTTCCCAAATGGCTCTAATGTCCTAGCACTGTTTCAATTATTTGCATTTGGGGTTGCAGGGCTTTGCAGCCCCCCTGTGTGAAATCTGAAGCCCAGGCGGTGCTGAGCGCGCCCTGGCAGCGCCGGGGCTGTCCACCCGTTAGCAAAGGGACCCGCGCGCTGCAGCTGCTTATCAAATCAGTTTTATGTTTCTGAAATGAGTTCCTGCTGCTGAGCCTGAATTCACAGACAGGCAGGGGGAAAAAAAAAAAATAGATTGATACAGCCCAAAACAAAACCTCAGAAAGCAGAGGCAGGTACGGTCTCTTTGTGCAGGCAGAGCCAGACGGGGATAGCTGCTCTGTACCTACGGGAACACGACACGCCGGTTACACGTATGTGTGTGCACTGCACGGAAAATCCCCGCAAAAATCCCCGTTACAGAGCCACACGCTCCTGCGGCAGTTCGTTTGCGTTACCACAAGTACGTTCCCTTTCTGCTGTCCTTTTCGGAGCCCTGGCAATCAGCTGCTTTCTGATATTTTTCCATTCAGGAGGCACACGCATCACTTGCTGAGCACAATCCCATTTTTTTCTTAAATTTATTTTTTTTTCTTTAGCCAAACCAATTGGAGAAATAATAAAAAAAAAAAAAGCGCAATTTTGCTGTTTACTGTCCTTTCCAACGGGAACAGAGCAGCAGCCCAATGCCTTGCCCAGAGCGAGCTTTTCTCTTTAGCACCCACCGGCCTGCTGAACGGTTTCTTTCTAATGTGCATAAAATATCGAAACAGAGAAATGTACAGAATTGTCTGTTGACTTCAGGCATCGGAGGGTTTTTGTTGCAAATTCGGAGGTGCTAAAATCTCATCAATGAGTGGGAAGCAGTGCTAAACACAAGCTCTGCTAACTTTATTTTTAATGATGACTTTAAAAAACGGGGATCAGCGAGGTGAATGTACAAACTGTTAATCTTAAATTTCTACAAACCCAAGTGTCAGGGCAAGCATGTATGGTGCATCAACCATAACAAGATGAAAACGAGGAGGTGTTGGTGAGGAGGGGGTCCGAGACACTTGCTTTTCTTGAATCCCTCTGAATACATTTCACAATTCATCAGTTTTTGTCTTTCCTGCCACGAGTGAGGACAATCAGACCAGACACCCATTAGATTTTTCATGCAATTTTTTTTTTTCTTGTTCATGACATGTTGGCAGGGAGGATGGCAATTCTGAAATCTTACCAAATGAGAAAAATGTCAGAAACTGAACTGACAGCTAGTGGTTACTATGGTGATAGGTGATATTGAAAAAAAAAATAAAATAAGACTCAGTTAATTCAAAAGGAATCAAGTTCAGTATTTTTAAGCCAGTTGATAGAGATGAAAACTTAATCCCGATACTGGGATGTTATCTTGCTTTAGCTAAGAGCCAAAGAAACCATTTGCTTGATTAGATAATTAACTAGATACAACCAAATACACAATGAAAATCATAGTTAAACCAAAATTACAAAAAAATATTAATTATACATTTTGAAAAAAAAAGAAACAGTCATATGAGAAAAAAAAAGCAGATTAGACAAAATATTCTGCCTGGACGAGCAATGCAGAATTCTCCTCTCCCTAATCACCATTACTGACACGGGTCCAGCTCTGTACCATCAGTTTTGAGGGAGAAAGAGTAGTTTCATCCAGTGACAAAGACAGATCAGCGGGAAGGGAGGAAAGCTGCTGACTGACGGCTGCAGCACAGGACGGCTGCGCGTGCAGGTTCTGCGGGAACCTGAATATCTCCATATTTGTGTTTATGTATTTTATGGGCTTTTTAAAAATTCCCAGGGGAGCTATTTATGGGGCCAAAATAACGCGAGATCTGGTGTTCTCATGGTATTTCCATCGAGGGATTGAAATACTCAGATGCCATGAGAACATCAGATCTCGTGTTATTTCGGCTGCATTAACGGTTCCCTCAGGTATTAACAAAGCCCACGAAAAACAAACACAAATATTTGAGGCAGAGATATAAATGCGGGAATATCCACCACCCCCCAACAGAAACCCCGCACACCACCCACACAAAAAATCTGCCTTTCTCTCTTCTGATCTCACATCTTAAAGACGGAATAGACGGGGGAACCGTTCCCATCTCAAACCGATCTGAGACGGGAACCCTCCGGCGAGCCCCTCTCCCTTCCGGCAGAAATTGTTTCCTGCCGACCCTGGGGGGGATTATCTCGGTGAGGTTTTAGGGATATTATGAAAAACAACTTTGGGATGCAAAAAAAATCCTTAAAAATAACCGGCCTCGTGCCCGCGCCGGGGGGTGACACG
>VZTO01006406.1:20907-33375 GCA_013400615.1 Syrrhaptes paradoxus
GGGGCCGCGCTGCGACAGGCGACAGGCGACACCGCCCCCTGCCGGGGAGCGCGCGCCGGGCGGGGCCGGCTCCTGCCGCTGGAAAGAGCCCGAAACCGGCCCCCGACCGGCGGCTCCCCCGGAGCGAGTCACGGGCACCGGGGAGGCACCGAGCGGCGGCCGGAGGCCCTGCCGGGCGGGATGGGATGGGGACCGGGACCGGGCGGGATGGGGACTGGGAACCGGGGACCGGGGACCGGGACCGGGCGGGTGCTGAGCCGGCTCCCCCGGGCCCGGGGTCCTGCAGCCAAAGAGCGACCCCTCCCCCCCGGGCACCCCCTGGGGCAGGCGGCCCTCCCGGGGTCTCCCGTCCCGTCCCCCCCACCGAGGGCTGCGGGAGGGATTTCCCGTGGGATCGGGCTGCCCTCCGGCCCCCGGGTCACTCGGGTGCTACTGCGGTGTCCCCACCCCGGGTCCCCCCACGCCAAGCACCCCCTGCTCTCAACAGACATGTCCTCTGAGCACCCACGGCCACAGTGGGCAAGAAAAAATAACAAGGGGGAAAAACCCACCCATCATTACTTTCTGCATGGGAAAGCAGCCCCCAGACTTTCCAGCCTCTCCCAAATCCAGCACCAGCATCGCCCCCGCTCAGCCCGTCCCTTCTTTGCCCGACCGTAAGGCCACGGGTCTGCGGGACCAGCACCTGAGTGCCACCCCCCAGGCTGAGTCAACCCTGCCCCATCCTACCCCATCCCTCCGCACCAGGACCACCGCCACCGCCATCCCCGGCCTCGCCTTTGCCACCCACTGTGTCCCCACCTCCAGCCAGGCATCAGCTGGGGACAGGGGCACAGCAGAGCCACCACCAACAGCACAGGAGAGGGGTGCGGGCAAGGGAGGGCACAGAGGGACCTGGAGGTGGGTTCCCTGGGCTGGAGGTGGGCTCCCTGGGCTGGAGGTGGGATCCCTGGGCTGGAAGTGGTATCCCTGGGCCGGAGGTGGGATCCCTGGGCTGGAGGTGGCCTCTCCATCCATGTCTGCAGCCCTGACGGTCCCGTTCCCAGCACAGCCGGGCAGGTAGAAGCGGGTCAGGCGGCTCAAGAGGCTGGGCTTTGCGTGGCAGGGAGGGCAGCAGGCAGAGAGCCAGGGATGGAACAGAACGTGGCTCCTGCTGCAATTCTCCCCCAGAGTGCATTTATTCCGTGCGTTATCCCAGCGCCAGAACACGGTCCCCATCGTACCCAGCACATCCCACACTCAACGATTATATTTCCTGTGCAGCAAACCTCAAAACTCCTCAAAACCCACAAAAACTGATGGGAAAGCGGTGGCCTGTAAATAAAAATTGCTTCTGAGATAGTTTCAGCCTAGATCCACAATGCCACATCTCCACTGCTCATTACGGGGAATACAGGTGATACCTGCTCGTCCCCATCCCCAACATGGGAACAGAACATTTGGGAACGTTCCCTGTCCCGGCCGAGCCCCGCTGCCCAACGCGTTGAGGTCAGGCGGTCCTGAGGAGGTGTTTCTGTCCCCATAGGTGAGGACACTGGCGTCAGGACTGTAACGGGTCCTGTGCTCTCAGTGCCAAGAGCGTTGCTGTCGGGATACGCTTCCATCCCGGCTCTTTGTGGCCAAACATCTCCCCTTGTGCCAGCGATAGCTCCTGCCTCTGCCCGCCTGTGTTACTGCCCCGAACTGCTTTGGGGAGAGCACCAAAACGAGTTCTTTATATGCTCGCACGAAAAAACTCTTGTCTAAACAACAGAATTATACTAAAAGTAAAAAAAGTTGCTATTTTAAAACAAATGCAATTGGAAAAAAGGCTCTGGGTGATAAGGGAACCATAAGGTAAATAAACCAAAACCAAAAGATGTAACAAACCTAATTTCAAGATAAAAAAAAATTATAAATAACTGGTTTGCACTGTTTAACTATAAATTACACTTTCATTATACATGACAAATAGAGACTGTTTAAAATTCAAGCCTATAGAAAAAAAATGAAGCGTTCAACCCCTGTAACCCCACTGAAAAATCTATATCATGTGTAAGTTAGAATATGGTAAATTCACTGAAATCCTGAATACTTGCAAAGAGGTTTGTGTTCCAACCACAGCACCAGGAAATCTGTAAAATGGCCATATGTAAACACCCACGGAAATTGCACCTCTTTTTATGTGTACTTCAGTAAAACCAGAGGTGCCTTTTTCCTCCCGTGGCCTGCGCAGTGTCCCTTCGACTGGACAGGGGAGGAGCTCCTAGGAGACAGCTAACGCGAACTGCTAATTAAAGACAATTAAGACAAACACACTTCATTCTCGTCCCCTTTTTCCTTTTAAAAATTGTGATAACGAATGAAATTGTGATGACA
Organism: Syrrhaptes paradoxus; assembly: GCA_013400615.1. NCBI lineage: Eukaryota > Metazoa > Chordata > Aves > Pterocliformes > Pteroclidae > Syrrhaptes > Syrrhaptes paradoxus. The sequence continues at coordinate 23,266 of VZTO01006406.1, forward strand.
TTTCCACAGGTATGGGGTTGTTGGTATTTTTAACTGAAAGCCAGATGGTGCCTTTTTGCCACAGTACAAATGTGGCTCCGGAGGCACCGGAGCGGCCGCAGTCCGGTGTGTTGATGTACGCATCCCGAGACGTGTGTGCAGCTGCGTGCGCGCGTTATAATGCAAACCACGGGTGACGTCTGGGCGCCGCTCGAGCAAACAGAAAAACATCCTGCCCCAAAGAGCTGCCACAGCGACTTAACCCGAGCTGGAGCGAAAGGTCAGGGGAGAAGTGGGAGATAATAAGGAAAGAATAAAACCATGATTAGAAACATGTAATCACACACGCTAACTGCGCCCATCCAATAATGGTTTCCAATTGTTTTCATATATGCTTGAAGCAAATAAAAATGCAAACCTCGACCGACGCGGCGCTGCCGTTCCGACACCTCAGCCCTGGTACCGCGCCACGGCACGGAATTCAAGCACCTTTATTCACCACACACGCACACTAAAATCCCGGTGTCTCTGTAACGGAGCCGGACCACACATATTCACCCAGTCAGAGAAAATCTGTATGAACCAGCTCCAGAGCTTTTAAAGTAACGCTGCTTGTGGGGTCTGCTGATATCTCGAAGAAACAAGAAACTATTTTCACGTCTCGTTCCCATAACGGATGAGCTGCGGAGCAGGGGAACACTCTGGAAACCGTTCCCTTTGTCACACAGACACGGCATCCTCCGACCCCTCCACATCAGCCCTTCAAAGCCGAGCTCTTGGCTTGTATACATCAGGGGCCGCGGTGGTCACACAAGGTCTTTTTTTTTTTAATGGAAAAAAGCACATGTAAATAATCCCTAACGATCAGGTCAGTGGTCGCTTTTTCATCACCTCTGCTTTGCCCTTCTGCAAGAGCGTTTCCGACACGGAGAGCCAGGAGCTGGCAGGAGCCAGTGGCACTCGGTGCCCGTCCCCACTGGAGCGGAGCCGGCAGCCGGAGAGAACCTTCCATCGGGATCCACCTGGTTCCTCCTCCGTTACCTACAGGTGTCGTTAAACTCTCTCCAGAAGTGCCGCACTGGGGGTCCCATCCTTCCCTTCTTTACCCCATTTCAATACATCTGAGTGCGATGAAACGAACCCTGATCTAAGGCAGCAAGCCAGCAGAGTCCCGGCTCGAAGTGGCCGAGCCTTCCACCAGCCCCCCGTGCCAAAGCCCCCCAGCTGCTAAGCCCAGCAGTTTGGCTCTTTTTGTTCAGGCCCATTCTACTGCCCACTTCTGCCCAAAATTCAATCCACCGGGTGAGGAGCAAGGCTCGGATGCAGCCGCTGCGACCGATCTCCCCGGGTTTCAGCGGTGGCCGCAGCATGGACACCAGCGGGGAGGGGGTCCCTGTGCCAAGGGCAGCGGGCGGGATCATCCCAGGGGCAAGGTTTGATCTGTAACGATGTACAAAAGGCAAACCAGTTCTTTATTCTCCTGCTGTTCGGTTCCAACAGCCATCGCACACTAACCTGAGCTAGGAGCGCTGCCGCGGTCAGCGGTGCCCAAAACCCGTCGGCGCGGTTGCGAAGGCGCTGGGTAAATCCGGGCGAGACAGCGACGGCATCAGGGAAAAGCAGGTAATTAATCTGGCTGTCAAAGATGCTTTGAGAAGTTGTTTAAACAAAGTAAAGTAAAACACCCAGCTATGAAAGTTATACAGAAACACGATCACTGAACTTTACATTTAGGAAGAATTAAACTTTTAAAGAGTTTTTTCCACTGAAACAAGCCTTTAATGGTAGTTATCCAGGTGGCCCCTGGATTTATTGTTGGATTTCACTTTGACTGCAACGGGGTTCCCAAGGGGACTATTACGCCAATAATTTCTAAGGCAACATTTTATTCCAGGTAACTGAAATTCCTCAGAAGATGAGAGCTTCGGCTTGGAGCTTCTCGGATCCCATTTGAAATCACTCATACTGACTACAGAAGAATTTTTAAAATAAATTATTGTATGGCCTTCTGCTTTCAGCTATATATATAATCTATCTATATATAGTTATAAACATTCTTTATATAACAATTCAGAACTTAATTCCCCCTGAAGCTATTAAAACTATATATTTAATTACATTCATAAAGGAGTTGCCTGGGATACAGTCAAAACCCACCACTAATTCTCCACGTATTATACATTAACACACTGCGCCATCCTGAAAAATTAGTAACATGGGCCGTGCGCATGGAACTCCCATCAGAGCCAGTCAACAGCCTTTATTTATAAAGTCTGGGGCTTTATGAAGAAGTCTATAATGACTATTTTTGGTCAAGCTTAAAAGAAAAAGCGAAGACACAAAGGTCTGCTGGTTTCCAGCGCACAAGGCGCGTACGGCTGGTAGGAAAAGCAGGGGAGGGCTTCTATCTAGACTAAACAAATTTCAGCATAAAATGATAAATGAATCGAGGAACTTACACTCTCAGATCCCAAATTATATTAAGACACTGATTTTAGGAAGCCAGAAAAAGGTCATTGCATGATACTTGTAGGCTCTAGTAAATAACTCAAATGTATGCGGTAGGATGATTTGAATCGTTAGTATTCTTTAAACCTTGAGAATCGATACAGCTTGTAACAAATCAGGAAAGAAACACGGAAAATATAATTGTTCCTTTTAAGATCTATTATGTTTAATATCCGTTGGCCATATTTGTTCCACAGGTCACAGATAAAAATAAATTTACTCTATTTCTTGCATTTGATTAACAGAAGGAGCCTAATGATACATGTCCAAATTCCCCGAACGCTCCTCTCTGCGCGGGCGTCTATACGGGCTTCCTCGCACAAGCTGAAAGCCATCTGCCACAAATATGTGATCACCGCTCCTACCCCCCTTCCTCCTGCTCCCCAAAAAGGACGGACGCACGTCAGCTACGGGCCGCTCCTGAAATATTCCTTGCAAGTTGCTAAGTGGATATAAGAGAACACAGACCTAAAATAATCCACAAATAACTGTAACACAAGCCCTGAAAAATGCTTTTGGCTCTGGCGAGCGGGGGGAGGAACGCGTCCACGGCCCCGGACAGCGCCCAACCTGGGCGAGCCCCGCGGGAGGAGGGTGCTCGGCGCTGCCCGGTTTCTAACCGAGAACGATTATTACAAAACTGATTTCAATCAAGTTTCCGTTTGCATATTTTCTGATAATTGAACAAGTGTCGGGCTGCAGCGGGCTGTCACAGCTGTTACAGAACATGAACCACACTCACAGTCACAGCTTTCGTTCCACATTTTTGTGGAGCAGTTTCCATAGCACTGCCATCGGGGTTTGCACGTTTTTATACCACTCGCACACTGGAAATAAACTCTGATGTTTAGATTGCTTTCTCCAAGTGCATCTGGTACTTAAATTTCCTGAAAAACAAGCAGGCAACGCTGATTTAAGAGCAAAGAGCCAGGGTGTAACGCCTTGTTTTACTTTTTATAACGTTATTTTTAGCCTTCCTTTCCCTTAAAAGTGTAACTTAATAGTATTTGGGACGGGAGAGCCTGGAAATCGGCGTTATTGTCATTGTCATCCCTGAATTAAACCCCGGGACAAACTTTTCCGTTCACGAGGACACAGAGTGTGATGATATTCGGCGTGGAACAGCATCCTCTGCGTAACAAACCCTCTGCCTCCGCTCAGAGCCCGACCGGCTGAAAAGCCGAGAGCTGAGGAGCTGGAACGAAGCGGCGGGGCCAGGGCCTGACCCCGTTCCCGGGGGGCTGCGGGGTGCCTGGGAAGGGGACCCCTGCCCGTCCCACCCCGGGCTGGTGGCTCCAGCATCCCTCGGCGATGTCACGGCCACGGAGCCGTGGGAGCAGCGGCTGGGCAGCGCACCGGCCCTGCTGCAAGGGCTGTTCTTGATAAAAGAGTCACTTTTCCACTATAAAAATCAACAATTTTATCCCTTTCTGATTTTAGAAAAAGTTCAGTTAGCACCAGCTCGTCTCTGGGCAGCAAACCAAAGGCAGGCCGAGGTGCCGGTGCCTCGCCGCCTTCTCCTCGGCGTGGGTTCATCGCACCGAACCCCCCGGCCCGCGGCCGAGCCCCGCTGCCCCCCAGCCGCGGCTCCCCTGGAACGCCTTCCCAATCAGCAGATTGAAAATTAGCACAAGGCAGCGCTGCTTTTCACTTTAAATTTTAATAAGAAACAGAGACATCTTCTCCCTCTTTCTTCTGCTGTTCCTCCCTCTGCTCTAAGAACAGAAGGCTGCTGGTGAAAGGAATGAAAATCTGGAAAGAATTTGGGGTGGACTGGCCAACCCCCTTTCATTTCCTTCAGATGTTTACAATCTAGCACCTTTCTGAAGACAAAGATGGGAAAAAAGCTATTTTTCCTTTTGACTGAAGGGTGAGACAGGGGGGTATTAAAAACTGATCAATGTAATTTTTTTCACAGAAGTATTTGCACATCTGTGAAATAATGTAATTTATGAAAAAAATCTTTTTATATGACATTCATGATTATAGCCTGATCTGGAGAATTATTCAAATATAAAATTAAATACTCAAAAACTAGCTGTGCTGTGGATGACTGAGCTTTTACCAGCTGTGCATCACACTTCTATAATTCTATTAAAAGTATATAAGTGAGGCTTTCCAAGTCTGTCTGAGTCTCTTTTAAAAGGAATGTTACATTTCTAAATGGCTTTATGATCAGTTGCTTTTTTGTTTTTCCTTGATTATCATCCCAGTTGTGGGGTATGTTTTATCTGACTGTACCAAAAAAAAAAAAAAAAGAAGAAGAGGAATGCATACCCATGGAAAGCGCTCTATAAATTATATTGTATTTTATTATCACAGGGCTTAAGGAAAAATTGGCTCTTAAGAAAGGTTAAAAACCTTTAAAGTGAATTCTTCTGTTTGGTTAAAATTACTTTTGATTTAATATGATCCATCTGCAATCTGTACCTGGCCTTCCCCCTCCTCCCGCTGCTCCCTGCGGGGGAACGGGGCGATGCCCCAGGGACCGGGGCGCGGGGCAGCTTTTTCTGCCCAAGTTTGGGTCGCCCGTAACGCTGCTGGTGCTAACTGCCCTCCCCACATGAACCCAGGGCTGCTCCCCGCTCCAGCAGCGATTCCCGAGCGGAGGCGTGTGCTCCCGGCTCATCCCACGGAGCGGGAGCCGACGCAGGGCTCTGTTCTGCGGGGCGACGGCAGCTCGCCTCGGCCGGACCGGCTCCTTCCCGCAGGCACAGCCCCCGAAGAGAAGTGCAATCCTATTCCCTAAGCTTAAATATCACCCTCGCTACGGATGCTCCGCGGCATTGTTATCATCTCCGGGTTCCGGATAGCATCAGCGTGCAATCAGGTGTTCCTCCCCACGCCACCAGCCTGTTATTTTGACTGAAAGGGAAAACACAACCCCAAAGCCCAGCCGAACGCCGCGGCACAAACCGGCTGTTAACAGCCGAGCACCCGGGAAAGGGCACCCCAGGAACGGACGGGCTGCAGCGCCCGTTAGCCCAGGGAGAGGCACAAGGCGGGATAAGATATTGTTCCTGCTGCCTAAGACAGACGGACTTTAATAACACTTAACAGAATGATGCACATTAACGATCTCAGAAAGCACTTCTTATGCCTCATCCATCATGCGGAGGAGAAAATGAAGCCTTCGACAGCATTAGGAATTATTCTAGATCTTGTCAGTAATTCGCAGCTTCTCGGTAGTATCGTAACACAAATTTGTGTGTATGAGACACTGACCATTAATCTAAGGGCTTTTTTTCCCTCGCCGCAGCGTGCTGAGAATGTATCAATTGTTTCACGGAGAAATTTCACAGATGAAACCTTACTAAATAAAACAGGGGAGAGGAAAGAGATATAGACAGAAACATAAACAACTGCAACTCCGAGACAAATTATTATCTTTAAAACAAAAAACACCATAAAATCTCCATATGTGTGATTTCTGAATGGGCACCAGCAAGCCTCCCTCCCTGGAAACGGTCGGAATATGCCGTGATTATAAAGTTACGTTCACACCTACAAACATACTTATATTTAATTTTCTGGGAGGCTTTCCCCCCCGACACCTTCTTTTTTTTTTTTTCTCAGATTATAGGGAAAAAATCCTGGTTTCTCCTCCCAAGAGAGCGGTGTATTTTTACAAATAGTAGCAAACCAAATTTAAATACAAAATGCCACACGCCTAAATAAACAATAGCTTTTGGCAACCTCTTCCCTAAGTCGCAATCTGCTGTTAACCGCACGATAGCTATTTCCACTGGAGGCTGCACTACAAACGAAAAGGTCCATAAATATTTGTACAGCAAACTCCGCAGAAAAAAAGCCTCTGAGTCCGCTCCAAAGCCATTTCTATACATGCAATGTACAGATGAAAGCTAATGAGTTGTATGAAGTTGATGATAAATTAGGAGAGTTCTGTGCCCAGCCCGTCGCAGATGCGTGTTTACACCGAGCCGATCGACCGCGCCACGACAACCCACTCGTCAGACAGAATGAGGAGAATTCGCCTCTGGATGTGCAGGAGCGGAATTGTCTCAGGGACACAAAAAAAAAAAAAAAGAAAAAAAAAAAAAAAAAAAAAAAGAAGAAAAATAAAAAAAAGAAAAAAAAAAAAAAAAAAAAAAAAAAAAAAAGACATATTTGATCAAATACTAATCAGGCAGCAATAATCAGCCCTGCCGTATCCTAAAACATACACCACTGCACTGCAATAATGAAATAATGACATCTATCCAAAAAGTCCTCAAAGCAACTCGGGTTTGGGTAATACATTGTGATTGCAGCAGATCTGCAGGATTAAAATCAGTCTTGATCTTCAAACAGAATAAGAATGTATAGTTCTGTTTACTGCACACATATTTGTATATAAAAGATATGACAAATATTTTAGTTTCTTTAGAAACCCGCATTTCTTTATTTTGAATTTTTACAGACCAAGTGCTGGGAAAGGGATTTGACAGTCACAGGTAACAGACACAAATTACAGATTAAACTCATTAGAAATTATAAACACTGATCTAGGCTGTTAAACCCCCTGACAAAACCTGGAAATTAGAAATCCAATAACCAAGCATCAGTGGGGTCTGTAACGGCCGGACAGATGTTTGAACTGCGCGACGCTTATGTCAGGAGTGAGACCCGACAGCTGAAAATCAAGGTTTGCGTTAAATAACAAGGCACCGATGTCAGGTCTGATCACTCCTACGAACTGTTTTAATCCATCTTTTGCCCTCAATTGACATTCCCCTATTATGGTATAATTTTGTTGTTCATTCATTTTGCATAGAATTAAAAAATACAAAACCAGCAAAGACGCAGCCGAGCCAGCCTGTTCTCAGGCCGGCAGGACACAGCCCCGGCCGGCGGGGACCCGCCAGGAGCTGGGGCTCCTGTTTCAGAACAGAAACGTAAATAGCGTGCTCAGAGAAAATACTGGCTGTGAGCTCTGATTTTTGGCTTCTTCAATTAAATCACAGAGGGAAATATTGTCTGAACGGTCACCTCACCAACTGTGGCTACATAAATCCCCAGGACCGGGCACTGGGATAGCAAAAGGAAAACTGTTTGTGTTCCTAAGGCTGGCTCTGACCTGGAAAGGATAACAAAGGAATCTGGCATGAATATGTATTTTATAGGGAGTGCTGCTGGTAAACATACCGAATAAAAGAGAGAGGATTATTTTAAAATAGTTTCTCCTTAACTCTCAATATGTTTAATATGATGATATGAAAAACCATATATAAAGCAGGAACGTATTCAGCCCGTACAAAATTCCTCACAGAGCAGTGAAAAGGCAGCCGGATTTCAGCAACAGAAAACAAACAAACACCAGAAATCCTGTAAAGCTCCCGCGTCTCCCCGCGAGCCCGCCTGCTCTCCAGCGCGAGATAAAGACCCAATCTGCTCATCAAACACCTCCGGGCTCGGCCATCTAATAGGAACAAATTGGCAATGACTGCCCAAGCAAGTAACACAGGCCCACTGATTTGTAGATTGATACTGATGCCTAATGATCCCCTTGGGCAGATCAATAGCAACAATCCTCATCCCTGCCTTTCTTCTTTATTGGCACCGAGGAGCGCGGCCGGAGAGCCCTGCGCACGCACCGCGCTGCAGGTGCACGGGGAGCGCCCGCCGCAGGTGCCCACGGGCGACGGCCAGGGCCCGACGCACCCGGAGCACCTCCGAAATGGTGACCCAGGTGACAGCACCTTGTCATTTTCGTCCTAAGGGGTACAGCGCTGCCAGTGCTCTCCCTCCACGGGCACACGCGCAGCGGCTCTGGGTGCTGGGGGCACGTGGGTGCGGGAGCTGCACCCGCTGCACCCCTGTCCCCAACGCTGACAGCCAGCGCGCGCCTTGGGACGGGGTCACATCCGTGCCCCCGGTGAGGGGAAGCTCAGAAACACCAAGACCGAGATGGAAAAACAACATTTTCAAGTTGGGATTTCTGAGCACCGAGGGCAAGTGTGAGGGGGGGAAGGAGGCAGGGGGTGACACCGGGACTGTTCTGCACCCAGGGCACCCATGGGTGGGTTCATCCCGCCGGCGGCTGCCACGGTCTTACACCACTCGCCTCCTCTCCATGCTCCTGCCTTTTCCCTCCTCTCCTCCCAGTTGTCTCCTTGTCTCCTAGTGCACGACGCTATGATCAATCAGGCAATTTCAGCGCAGGATTTTTTATTCAGTTAACCAGGAGTCACTTTCATCCGCTTCCTCCAGCCCCACCCCTCGCGAGAATTGGGGCTTTGCTATTTATTTATTAATCTAGTGAATACAGCTATCCCATCAGGACAGCCTTTTAAAGTCCCTGGTAATACTAAGAAAAACTAATAAAGAGTCTCTTTGCATTTTTTCCCCCAGAGAATCAACGTCAGTGACGTTCTGCAGCCCTGCAAGTGGTCACCTCCCCAGGGGCCCTGCCAGTGCCACCGGCAGCACCCAACTCCGCTGGCGACTGTTCTCTCCAGAGAATAACCACGGATAAGTGCAAGACCTCCCCAGGTACACCCACACCATCAGGTGAGCAAACAAAACAAAAAAAATTATCAGAAAGTTTGTGTTAGACGCATATGAAATATTCACCTTGCCATTAATTCGGGTGTCATGTCACCTGCGACGCCGGCCCCGGCCAGCCCCTGCGCACCCTCCGAGGGGGCTGCCGAAGCCCGAGCGAGGAGCAGAGCGCAGGCACAACGTGTAAACCCTGCACAGACCCACAGCCGACCGCCCGAGACCTGCTTTGTTCAGCAGCACGGGGGTACTTTTATTCTTTATGGCGCTTTTATTAAAATATGGATAAAGCAAAAGCAAAGGATAAAATTAAATCCCATTGACTGTAGATTTCTAAAACACCCCTCCGACAGAAGATTTTTCTCCTAATAACAAAAATCCCTTTCCCATCTTTCCACCCGTGTTGTTGTATGGCAATAAAAGATTTTCTCCTAATAACAAAAACGTCTTTTCGCCCATCTCACAGACAGCGCCGACACCTTTCCAACTCACCCCTGTATTTATTAACAATCACCAATAATCATCATTAATAACTAACCCAACCCCTACGCTTTCTTTTTGAACCCACAAAACTTCTCCGAGGCGATTCTCCACCGGTTTCAAATTTATCAAATTTCTGTTAAACACCCCCCCGCCCCCCGCAATAAACCCGCGCACCTCTCGCATCAATCAACCGTGCGGGAAGGATTGGGGGGGGGCAAAGCGGAGTCTCCCCCTCTCCCAATAGGGTCCGGAGCGAGCCCGGGTGCGGCGGGACGGTACCGGGGGAGCCCCCGCCTCGCGCCGCGCCGGCACACGTGCGGCTGCCGCCCCCCCTCCCCGCGCCCGCCACCGGCGGGCGCGGGGAGGGGGGGCGGCAACCGCACGTGTGCCGGCGCGGCCCATCCGTTGCATTTGCATATTCACATCGCAACTCGGTTAAGCGGCGACGAGGCCAAGGTGTCTCCTCCACCCACCTCCCGGAGCAGCGGGGATTTCCTTAGTCCAAAAGCACGGGGAAGGGAGGGGGGGGTCCGGGGGGTCTTACCTCCGCCGAGCGGTTCCCGCTTCTCCCAGGAATTCCCCGTGGTTCCGGTTGAATTTTTTTTTTTTTTTTTTTTTTTTTTTTATTTTTTTTTTGTT
>VZTO01006406.1:33413-47822 GCA_013400615.1 Syrrhaptes paradoxus
CCTGTATTTATTAACAATCACCAATAATCATCATTAATAACTAACCCAACCCCTACGCTTTCTTTTTGAACCCACAAAACTTCTCCGAGGCGATTCTCCACCGGTTTCAAATTTATCAAATTTCTGTTAAACACCCCCCCGCCCCCCGCAATAAACCCGCGCACCTCTCGCATCAATCAACCGTGCGGGAAGGATTGGGGGGGGGCAAAGCGGAGTCTCCCCCTCTCCCAATAGGGTCCGGAGCGAGCCCGGGTGCGGCGGGACGGTACCGGGGGAGCCCCCGCCTCGCGCCGCGCCGGCACACGTGCGGCTGCCGCCCCCCCTCCCCGCGCCCGCCACCGGCGGGCGCGGGGAGGGGGGGCGGCAACCGCACGTGTGCCGGCGCGGCCCATNGGGTTGTTTTTTTTTTTAGTTCTCTGTTTCTCTGCTTTCCTCCTCCTCCTCCTCCTCTTTCCGTGTTGTGGCTGGGTTTATAAAAAAAAAAAAAAATAAAAAAAAAAAAGACAACTCCATGTTAAGCTCAGCAGTCAGGGCATGGTGAAGTCTAGGGCTAGAGGGGGAGGGAGGAGAGGAGGGGAGGGTCACAGCTTCGTGCCTTACAAAAGGGAACCCAAAGCCTGGATATTTTTTTAATATCCTACACAAAATGCCGCCACGCATATACACGGAATGCAGGCGCGCGCAGGGTGGCGGACGTATCGCTAATTAGATTTTCGCCAAAAACCCGTCAAGGTTCAGCCTAGGAGACAAATAAACACAATGGCTTTGGGAGCTCGTCTGCAAACTCCAGCATTAACCCGCCCCGTGGTTCCTCTGCTCGCACAGGTGCCCCGGGAGGGCCAGGGTTTAGGGTGCACGCGGCGCGGGGTGCAACTGCTCCGATGACGGTGGAGCGTCCGGGCTCAGCCCTACCCGCACGCTACTGGCTTGGATATTTCATTGCAACCTTAGCGGTATTCAAGGTGTATTTTTGCACAAATTAATTTCACAATTTCATAGCTGCACTCATGGTAAGGAAAAGGGAGGAAAAAAAAAATCAGAATTATGTATCCTCTTGCAAATGTCACCCAAGTAGCACCCCCATGGTTCGGGACTGGGTACCCAGGCCCATTGTTCTGAATTGTTCCAAACAGACCCAGCTTTTGTGAGCCGGCAGCACAGACAGGCTGCCAACAGACGGCACGGGCTCGAGGAGGAGGAGGAGGAAAATCCCTTGCACCAAACACACCAGCGCTGCGTGCATCCCATCCGCTTTTAACAGCCTCACACGAGATGTTTGCTGACAATACGTGGTGCATACATGTGGCACTTTTTTACAAATGTGTCATTACCCTGAATGATTAAGGGCTTCCTTGCTTCCCCGTGCAAGGGCTCGGCTGGGATTGCTGCCTGGCTGCTGAATTCCACTGTGCACCTCACACCGGGATTGCAGAGAGGGGAGCAGGAAAAGAAATGCACTGTATTAAACAGCTTTTTGCATACAGAATATTCAGGAAGGGTCAAATTTATTTTTGCAATTGGCAAAAGCAAATTTGCCCCGAAGCTGAACCGTCGCAAGTCGTGTTTCATCCCAGAGTACATTTCGATGCTAGAAGGTGCAAAGCCCTGACAGAGGTGCTGTGTGCCAGAGGTGCTGGGATGCTCCGTCACTGGGGCTGCACCGCTCGGGTGCCGGGGGGACACAGGCCAGCGCAGCCGCGGTGTTTGCGGGGGGGTCCGTACAGTAACTACGTGTGTACTGGGCAGCGGAGGGGCTGCGGCGGTGGCGAGGCAGACAATGGGAGCTGCAGGCGAGGAAGGAGGTAAAGGGGGGTCTGCCCGCAGCCCCCTGGCCAGGTTGCGTGGGGAGGGGGGAAAGCAGGTCACTCCCTGTCAACTGGGTGAGCAAACGCCAAAACAAAGAGTGGGTCTTTATTTTGATGAGCTCTTGGCAGACACGCTTTCTTATAAAATATAATTTCTCTGCCTTTGTTTCTCCTCTCCTCCTCCAAAGCCAGTGGGAAGAGCACTCTTTTCTATTCGCGCCTGCTTGCCAAAGCCAGAAAGGTGATGTTTAAGAATCTGACCACCGAGCACGAGTTACTCGTCCTCCTCCAAAACCAGATTAAAAAAAAAAAAAACAAACCAAAAAAATCTTTGACAAGACTCAAAGGGTCCCTGAAATAAAGAAGAAAGAAAAAACATCCAAAACATTAGACACAGAAACATTATATTTCAATATTATCATATGAATTAAATGTAATCCTTGAAGCGACTAGTCCCAGGGGTCACATATTAGGCCATTTTTTTCTTTTTTTTTTTTATTTAATAGAGGTCATCCAGGCTGAAAAGCAGAACCCAAATGAAAAGCATCTTCAATGTGGTTATAACATGAGCTGCACGAGGTCAGGCAGTGTCTTGTATGGCCTCATAAAAAATACATAACCAGACAGCCTAATAGTATTTCTTTGCATTCATTTTGGGATGGGGACGGGCGGGTGGGGGAGGGGGCTGGTGGCGATAGGGACACCGAAAACCCCCCACGTGCATTTCCATAATGTGCGGCTTTTCAGACGTTTCTGTTAAGAAAAAAAAATGAACATTCATTTTAAAAGATGCTTTGGTTAGCTCGCTTTAAAGGAAGGACCCTAAATGCAATTGCTGCGGCCCCTACGAGCAGAGGGAGGGTTTTGGTGCAGCCTGTGCACGCACAGCACACACACATCGCACACACATTGCACATACAGCACACACAGTACACACACAGCACACACGCAGCACACACAGAGCACATGCAGCACACACAGCAAAGGCAGCACACACGCAGCACATGCATTGCACACACAGAGCACACACACAGCACATGCATTGCACACACCCAGCACACGCAATCCACACACACACCACATGCAATCCAAACACACAGCACACACAGCACACACACACCGGCATTCGCCTCGGCCAGTCATGCCCCAGTCATGCTGAACGGGGAGTGCAACCATCTTGGGCTGGTTTAATGAGAACTGTCTGATGCACTTTGTTTGTCCATACACAAACACAGCCCGATTAATTTGAATTATTCCTCTTCTGAAAAGCAATACAGAGGAGCCCCCCCAGTACCGAGGCTCCTGCTTTGCTCTGGCAGGGGAGGGGTTCGCCCACGGCGCGGGATTTATGCAGGTTGCAGAGATGTACCGGCTGGGAGAGAGGGCAGGAGAAAGGCAAGGCATGAAAGGGGAGGGGGGAATAAATAAAAATAAACAGTGCTAAAAACGCCGGGCGATAAGAGAATCTCTGCATATCGTCTCCCTTCCCCCTCTCCCCAAATATCGCCTGGAGACGGGTGACCCTGCTGGGAGCGGAGCCGCAGAGGTGACCCGATGCTAACCAGCCTGTTAGAACTAATCAGGTGTGCTCCTAAGCCAGGGGCTGACACTGGGGCATTGTGGAAATAACTCTCCTTGTTATTGCCCATCCTCAGCTTGAAATTTACTGCTCCTTTGCATTATTAAAGAGGCAGCTCGCGTGCACGATGGGGGAGAGGCGCTGGGCAGGAGAAATAACTGTGCACGCTTTTTTAATGTTATGTTTGTGCTCTCGGTAGTCTTTGTATTAAGATTCGGAGCATTAAAGCATGCTGGGTTAATAGGTTGTTATTTATTATTTGAACTGTTTTCAAAAATAAAATCCGGTTTAGAAAAATAAAAAAAATATTTTTTCCCCCCACGGCAAATAGTCAGAAAATAGGAAATGTGTGAAGCATCCTGGGGAAGGTCAGGCTGTGGCCAGTGGCAGCCCTTGTGGGACCAAACCCTTTCCCAAACATTTTCCAGTAGCACTGCTTCTCATTTACATCACATGTGGAGCAGGGCTGGGAAAAAAAAAAAAAAAACAAACAACAACATGGTGGATAAGAGGGATTACAAGATGGAAAGAAAAAACTGACCCGCTGCAGCGTGGGTCCCTCCTCCCCAGGGCAGCGCGAGAGGCTGTCGCGGGGCAGAGCCCTGCAGCCGCTGCTTCCAGGGGCGAACCTGCCGTCATTAGGACTCGAGTTATTATTAATTTTCTGCAGCACAGCAGCTGCCCGCGCACTGGAGACATCCCTGCGAACAGTGATCAATGATAAAGAAACTCCTCCAGGTAAACACAGCGCGGTTTAGCAGCCCCTGGCGGGCTGGCGGAGCCAAGGGGGGCTCTTGGTGGTTCATTATCAGGGGCTCCATGAGATCAGCTACCGGAGGGGTCTGGGAGAGTTCTTCAGAGAAGATGCGAGCCACAGCCATACTTCAGCTGGCCAAGGCAACCAGTTCTTCCTGCCCGTCCAGAGATGAGCCGTAATGTGGGAGCTGCTGGGAAGAGCTGGGAGGAGGGCAGGAGTCAGGGCAGAGCAGTGCGATGACACACAGGCAGCTGCCGTCGTACACGGGAAGAGTCTGTGGCACCGTCCTGCGCACTGGGGCCGGAGAGCAGCTCTGCAAGCAGGTGGCATTGGACACGAGAACTGGAGCAGCCAGAGCAACACGCCGGGAGGGAGCAAAGGGCCCCAAGGGCAGCAAGTGCTGCTTCTCACGGGAGGTACCAAAAACCATCAGGTCACTGAAAATGCTTCACGGTGCCTGGGATGATCATTCCAGAATCACAGTCCAATGTCTGAACGTACCGATGAGTTTGCTTTAAGCTACTCTGTCCCGATCACAAAACCAGCAAGAGTGAGTGCTGAGCATCAGCACACAAAGGGGTTTACGTCCGAAACGTCGACATAGCTCCGGACCGAGGGGATAACTGCCAGGTAAGAGAGGGAAATGAAATCCAGATTGGGGATAGTGCCAAATAGAAACAAGGGATTAAAGTTGATGCCTGGACAGAAAGGCAAACCAGAAGCCTCACCGACCCTCCCCGTTATTCCCTTTCTGGCATTCTGGTTTGTGAATCATCCAAAGCAGCCAAACTAGTCCTATCGACAGCGGAACTTACAGACATCCCCAGCTCCTCTGTGCCGAAGCATCCCGTTACTTTTATCGAAACACTCTCTTACATGGCTGGACTTGCCCACAATGTATTTGACCATTTTTGCATATACATATTGGTCATCACATCCCTCCTGGAAGCAGGAATACCAGCAGCAAATGTGATGCTTCATGTTTTGAGTGGAATATCCAGGCATTTTAGGGTAAAATCAAAGGTGTGGAAACTCACAGGACTGTGTTAAGCAGCTCTTGTGCTCAGCCTTCAGGTGGCAAAGCTTAAGTAACGAGAGTATTAGAACCGTGACAACACTCTACTGGATTTAAAAATACAATTTTCAAAACTGATTGCCAAACTCTGATCTCAATAGCACGCCGATTTTTTTCAGCTCCACCAGCTGATCCCATAAAAAGTATTATTTCTCCTTATAAACCCAGGCGAAGTCAGGCATCCAGAGAAGAGCAGTTGGATTTGAGGGTTTCTAATCCCCCCGCTGCTCTCACAGTAACGCTCAACGTTGTGTTGAACTGACATCAAAAACACAGTTACGAAAACAACAGCCAAAATTATTTCTTATGTAACCTGTGTTGGTGCCATACCTCCCACGTGAAGCCCAGCGCGGTGACCCTGCCTCACGTTTCATTCTGTACCCTCCTTTTAACTGCCTAAAGGATTCTCAGCCATTTTGGCTTTTCTGGATATAACATTTATTCATCTAGAGGCTGCTTCTCCAGCCGTTCTGTATCTACCACAGTGCAGCACGGCTGGCTGTGAGGCTGTCCTGCCCCGTACTGGACAGACAGACGCAGGGACGGTGCTGGCTGTCACCTGCTCGGTGACGCGCACGTTCATTTCTCGACAGAGAACTGCAGGGATGTGCCCGCTGCAGGTCACGGTCAAGCCAACGACTGTACCAAGAGGGGAACGGTGCGCCCGGAACAGAGCACCCCGCGTCTGCATCTCCAGGGGGCTGGTGGCGAGCCGGCAGCAGGGAGAGCCAGGACGGACACAGGGAGGGTCGGGGAGCTGCCGGACAGGAGCTGACCCCCCAGGGAGGAGGGTAACTGCCGCTGGGCAGGAAGCCCCCCTCCTCCAGTCCCGCGGAAATCGGGCTCTCCCCAGAGACCAGGAGCCCCATTCTCAAACAGGATCACAACCAACACGCAGCTAAAACTTATTAAAAAAAATAAACAAACGCCTGTAACTAGCGTCTCCATAACAAATATAAGGGTGCGTTGGGAATCAGCATATTCGATTATTTTGTACAGAACAGGACTTATCTGCTAGATTTTCTGAGCACTATCCTTCTCGGTTATTAGAAAACCAGCTCACACAGCTTCTAGCGTCCAAACCCTAATACCTAAATATATGAAGGCTCTGCATGTGTCCTAGTAAAAGTTATGAAGGGGTTTGGGATTTTTATTAGCTCTCCGTCTTTAGCACAGGACTGTTATTGCAGAAGACCAGTGTCCCCATGGTGAAGACGCTGGGCTTGGTCCAGCCTCTGGGCGAGCTGGGGACAGTCACTTCGTACCCCTGCAGAATGAGGACGGCCGTTCACCTCTCCCGTGACGCATCTGCTGTAGCTGTTTAAACTAAAGCTCCACAAGCCAGGGAGTGCAATTCTAGCTCCTCTCAAGCCAGTGAGTTTTGGCACACGCTTCAATCAACAAAAATTGCAGGTTAAACAAGTTCAGGTGTCTGTACGGTGAAACACTGATCTCGCCTGTGGTCTCTAAATGCTTTTAGAGTGCTAATAATAAGAATGTGGTGGCATACCCGAGACTCCACTGCAGCCACAGAAATGTAAGGTCTTCATTTTCCATCGTCTGCACGCTGCCAAAACCATCGATGCAGAAAAACACAGAGCAGCAGCGGGCCAGCGGGCCGGGTCTGGGAATCGTGGAAACGCTGCCTCCTCCTCCTCACTCCCAACCAGAGATACTCCATCGTTGTGGAAAATGAAGAGGAGGAAAGCGGAGATCAGAACTGGGATTTCAGCCCATCTGAGAGCTGAACTAGAGGTGAGAGCTGCAGAGGAGTCCAGGTGTAACTGCCCCAGAGGAAAACTGTGGCACGTAACCTTGGAAGGTGAAAACTGCGAAGGCTCCGGGGGTATTTAAGCATCTCACAACCTGGTCAGGGAGAAGCGTCTTGCTTAGAGGAGACTCCTACACCAGAACCAGCAGCTCTGCGTAGAACAGAGAAGGCCCCAGAGAAGACCCCGGGTTTCAGCCAAAGGACATAGGAGGAAGCCTACAGATGGTTTAAGAAATAACCAGATCGCCACGGGTTACGGCTGAGAGCGATCTGGAGGAAAGCGTTTCATTCATCTCTGATGAGACTCGCTCCTTTCTAGGCCTTTTCAGGGAAGATTATTTTACAGTCTAAAAGTTGTTAGGAAAAAATGAACAATATTGAAATTTTTGCTAAGGCTCATCCTATAACTCTGAGCTGCCATGGGCATGAAAATCTGGTTTCTGAACATTAAAAAAACCCCAAACCTCAAGCCCCATAAATGGTCAGTCGTGTGCAGAACAATGGCATCAAGTATTTTGCTGCTGTTGCTTAAAACTTTAGAACCATGTAGTCAATGTTGCAATTTAACAATTAAGAGATGGAATAAATGTGCTCATCTTTCAAAATCACTTCAAGATCTAGAATATTCCACATCACCTAGACATGAGTGTTATTCTGTTCTCATAAATGGCGCAGAGTAATTCTGACGGGATTTCCTTGGCGAGTTGGGGCTATGTTAACAAAAACAAAGGCATGAACTGAAAATATACACAGCTGGAACTCCCCAGGGGACATTAATTTGGAATAAGGACGTCTTTATTTTATTTACTTTCGTGGTTCTTAAAGTGAGGACCAAGAGCCCACTGCCCAGTGGTGGAATTTCTTTGAGTCACCTTGCAGATCCACACCCAACTGGCTCCGTCATAAATTTCACTGGTTCGTGTAATTCTAGAGACTGCAGTTAGGGAGCCAGTGGTTTCGTTTACAGGATTTGGGAGAAGTTAAACTAACCCAAAAAAGCCAATTATTCCAGACGGCGCGATCCATCAGTAGAACTCTCCTGGTGCAGGAGGTGTCACCTTCCTGTGCACACAAGCCCTGAACAGCTCGGGTCCTCCCGAGGCTCAGTGGCACTTTGTTCCCAACTCGCTCGCATGCTTTTGGAAACACACGCGACCATTTTATTCTCACGACTTCTGACGCTGTTGAAAGATACAGAGAAATAAAAAATTGGAAAAACATCTGGGTGACTACTTTGGCGTCCTGGCTGTGTTCTGAGCCAGCCCACAGCTGGTCCCTCCGGCTTCTCTCTGCTGAGCCTCGCACCAGCGCCCAGCAGCACCGGGCAAAGCGGGATGAGCTGCTCCGCAGGAAGCGGCTCAGGAAACCCGGAGTGAGGAACAACTTTTGCTTGGGAGTGTCTTGTGGTGTTATGTCCCAAACCAAATGTAACCACAATAAACGTCAACCCAAAAACCCGTCGCTTCCAACTGAAACGCCAGCAGGGAGGTAATGCCACCGGCCACACACTGCTCCCGGGTTTGCACCCACGTCAGCCACCGAGCTGCAGGAACTGCTCCTCTCAGTACTTGGAGGACGAAACCGCGCGATTCAAACGACTCTGTTCTGTCCCAAGCTTGCTCCCCCGCCTCCCTCCGCCTGTCCAGTGATATATATCACATAGGGAATAAACATAAAATCTCTCAAAGGGGACTCAAGACGGGCATTTTAAGAACAGATAGTCAATTAAACATTATCTGCAACTCTGGTGCTTACATCTGGAAACAAGAAAGCACAAAGCCCATTCCCTTGAAACAGCAGCTTACTTGTCTAGGTGCTAGTCGACAAGTCTCATGCGCTACCAAATAGATGTTCTTACCAACTGCATGATTATTCCTGGAATTGTAAATACAGAAGGGTGTTGGCACTGTGTCTTTAAAGAAAAATACAAAATACACACACAGCACATACATTCTACTGCACAGTTTATATTTAAGCTAGAAGTCATGGCACGTGGTGAAGTCAGTTTCTATACAAAGAAGTGGAAATGTATACAAGAAAAAATATTCTCAAAAACAATGCAAAGCTAGACATACTAAAAACCACCAACATGTCTCAGAAATCTTACTGTTCAATTGCACTGAGAACCCTGCAGACCATTTAAAACACAACTGTCCCTTCTGGATGGTGGGAGGCAACGGTGTCACTTCATCTGCGACATCCACCTCCACCACCGAGCTCGGGCTTCGCAAGCTGCTTTCACCTTCTGAATGCACTAACGTAACAAAGGAGAGTTGACCTTATAAAAACATACTCTGCTTAAAAATGATGGTGTAAATAATTAATAAATGCATGTATGCAGTTCTTTACACTTGATATCAAATAAGATTGTGCTTGCTTTCCATATCTTTGACTTTTTTAAACACCCAGGGAGATGAAGAGCATGCTGGAGAAGAATTCCCTGTCAATGGCAAAAGTTTTATGTTTGTTGGATTGAAATGGAATTAGCACAGCCCAGCTGCACGTGGGTGAACTCCCGCTTCTGCAAAACCGAGAACTGCAAACAGCTCCGACGGGGTTCCCAGCAACGCGTCCCCGTGATTGCTGGCTGCAGTCTCCAAACACGGGCTTCCATCAGAAGTGGTGATCTTGGAGGAAGAGCTACTCAGCTGGCTCTGGCCAGTTGAAACCACAAGCTCAAGAGGTGGTTTTCTTTCAGCAGAATTAAAACCTCCGCTGTTCTCAGAGCCACTGCAAGTTCTGCCAGGTGAGCTGAACTCATCTCTTCCAGCCGACCATAAACCCTGTTGGCGTTTCCGGCTCCACCACCACCACCGTCCGTAAGACTCTCTGCGGTGCCCCCGGGAAGGAGTTATCCCAAGTGTCACCACCGCTCTACCTGATATTGCCAACTAGAGGCCAATGGCAGGAGTCTAAAGTAGCTGGACTCCCAGATAAGATTTTGAATTTAAAAAAAATTAATTTGAATTAAAACTATTCCCTTAACATTTTCCTACTTCTGCATGACATTGTTAAATTCAGTTTTGAAATTCTGTATCTCCTTGGAGATAATGAATCTGAATTGGTTTCTTAGGTATTTACATTTTAAAACATCATATCCTGTTACTCCCGACTCAAAATACTCCTCCTCTCCGCCCAGGCTCTCCAGGACACTTCTGACAGGATTGATGTGAAGGGCCAGGGGGTACGAATGCTCCCACTGCACTGAATCCCAACAGAAACCGCCCCGAGACCAGGACACCGTTCGTTCGTACGCGGTTGGGACAAGGAACGAGCGTACCTCCGGCATCTCGGAACGAGTTCAGCAAACGCACGTAGCACCCACGGGTGGGCTTTTGAAAGCAGCTAACGACCAGTTTGCTTTCTTGTTTCTCTTCCTGCATGGTTAAGTTACTCGCATCCACTCTGAAATGGTGAACCAAAGAGGAGTTGTATTCTCTGTGATGAACATCCTCTCTCATTGATTTGCTGTGGAAAGCAGGAAAGATTACCACTGGCCAGACTTTGCTTTCTGGTTTGAAGAAAGGCTTGCCAGACCTTCACCAAAAGGAACAGAACACAGCCTTTCACTGACATGTATTTGTTCCATTTTGACAACCTACAGAAAAGAAACAAGCGCCTGGGTATGCATTGGTTATTTTTTCTAAAGGTAATAAGATACGGTAAAAGCCATTCATGCTGAGACCGGAGAGTTCGCACCTTGCTTTCTCCGAGTCTATTAAACAAACCCGGGGATGCAGCAGAAGGCATTCCCATCAGCCAAAAAATTAACTCATTAACAGCTTCCTTTGCCAGCTTTATACCCTCCTTTCTGCTCTGTTTGGGACAGGCCATGCAGAAAGGGCACTGAAGGGAAGGATATGTGGGTTTAGCACCAAATAATTCACATCTGGAAATGGGAAACCAGAGCTTCAGGAACTTTCACCTTCTATTTAACCTGCTTATGCAGATCACAGTTCCAAAGTACACGAACGTGGTATTTCCTGAAGCTACAAAAAATATTGAAAACTGATCATAAGAAAGGATTTAGGAGGAAATCAACCAAAACCACAGAAGAAACATATTAAACAGCCAAAAAGACAATTGGACAATGCAGAATGGTGACAACTTCAGCTCGGCTGGTTAGCAATATAGAGTCAGCAATTCAGATAGCAACCCAAGGTGCCAAAGGGAAACAGGGGCAATAGGTAGCAAGTGAAATAAGAAGCTGCTGGCAGCAGAACGTGGGTGAGGAAAGCTAAAGATAGCGGGAGAATGGTGACAGAGTTGGGGATTTACAGGTTTTACAGGGAACAGCAATCGTAGCACTCCTGTAAGAGCTCCACGAGATGAAAATGGTGAAGCAGAAAATATAAAGTAGGAAACACAGAAGCCTTCGCAGTTCTTATTTCCAAAGAGGGATTTTGACAAACTTACAGTTGGGTAGTGAGGAGCTGAAGGGAAATTAAAGAACAATTTGGAGCAGGTCCGTTCTCCTAAGCCAGCCGCCCCCCGGGACACCAGCGCGGGCGATGTCCATCGTTAGCAGGCGCAGAAATGGGACCTCACCTTGGGTTCTGCCGGCGTGCAACAGCAGATGCAAGAGACAGCACAGCAAGGTGATGTTGGGAATAATATTCAGGAGAAATTAGGAAAGCTAATACGGGATTCTGCTTATTTTAGCAGCCGGGAGGGGTACGTGCACAGTGGAGCTGGCCAGGGGGGCTTGTGCAAGGAGCTGGGGACTGTGAGCCCAGGCGAGGGGCCCGCGGTGCTGGGAAGCACGAGGTGGGGGGGAGAGCGGAGCCCACCGGGGTGGGGGCAGTGGGAGAGAGCCCCAGCGTCTGCTGGGCCCAGCGCTGGGCAAGAGCTTCAGAATCCTGCCGTTAATAACTGAAAAACCGTCGTGGATGATAAAGACGAGACGGAAATGTGTCCTTAACCCGGGGAAAACAAAGATCTGGTGGCGAAGCTGAAGTCAGAGAACTCAAATGAGAATCCAAGGACACGTTTCTTTCCAGGAGGGTGATTAATCTCTGGGAATGTTAGGGAAGGAGGGGCTGATGATCTGTGTGACATTTTTAATCCCCAATTCAGTGCCTTTCTTGAGCAGAAGCCTCAGTCAAACTCTAGTTCTGGATTAGAAAAATCAGTAATTGAGAAAAACTGAACAAACAGAGGGGATGTACAGCTCAAGATGCCTCTGGCCTTAAATTCTATGGGTGGAAAAAAGAAAAAAAAGAAAAGGAAGAAAAAGAACAACCCCCAAAATACCCTCAGAGCAGCCTCGTCAAGTCGAAAACAACTGTTACACCGACAACACGCTCTCTTGCACTCGGGGCACTTCTCTTCCCTGCGCTCGCTTGGCAATAAAGTACCACTGGAGAAAAGCGCCGGTTCTGGAGTGTTCACCAGCTTCCTGAAGGACAAAGTGAGACTTTTTAAATGTTTGTTTTGAAGCACAATTTACAGCAAGGATTTGGGCTGAAACTGCATCATAGACTGACGAGAGGATAAAAGGCCCAGCAGGGAAGAAAGCAATAAAAATATCATTGTAATATCCCTAACTCAATAATCAGCGCTCTCCGTACGGGAGCGGGGTTCGGGGAAAGGGAGCACAAAGCACGTTTCCCTGACGCGGGCACAGGTTGCACGCCAAAGCTCGTTAGAAAAATCAGGCAACATAATGTGCACAGTTACCTCTCTGCATGGTTTTTGCTTTGCTCAGAAGACCCGGCTCGGCCGGGACGTTATCCCTGCCCCCGTCCCCGCCGGTGCCGTACAAACACCCTGCAGCATCCCCGGCCGCGCCCCAGCACCATCCCACTGCATCCCGCACAGCACTGCGGGGCTGCCGTCCGTGGCACCGCTGCCTCCCCGGCTGCCGCGGGGGCTCGGGGCGGGTGGGACGGCACCCGCGAGCCCCTGCCACCGGCTGCTTTTCCATCCGCACCTGACACCACCATGACTGGGAGCACACAGATCTGAATTCATTTTCAACCTTATCAGCTATGTAAGAAACAGAAAAAAGAGAATAGCTTAGGAGCTCTGCGCTCACCGACGTCTTACGGGTTGGGTGAGGACACAGAGCAGTAATGTATGCTGAAATGTCTCTTTAGATGAGGAAAAAAAGGTGGGGGGCTTTAAAAACAGATTTGAGCGTCCCAATGAAAGCACGACAGCAACAATTTATCAACAATTTATAATTTTCTGCTGTCCGGTTCCCTCCGTATTTCTCCCTCGCCATGCATCCCTCCTCTCCTCTCCCCCCACATCCATCCTCCATTTCCCGGCTGCTCCTCATCGCGCCGGCGGAGCCTCCTGTGAAATGGTGGCTGCGGAGGGAAGAGGGGAAGAAGGGGAGGAAGAAAGGCGCTATGATGGGGAGGGCAGGGGAAAGAGAAAGATTGAGCGAGACAGAGAGAATGTCAAAGCTCAAGTCTGGCATTTGCCTATTTAAATTCAATCATGCAGCCCTCGCAGAGCTGGAAATGGATGGCCTGCGTTATGAATTTCTGATCAGACGGCTGATAGGTTATGAGCGGGGACGTAATCCCATTGAGAAAGCCTTTTTTCCCAAGCAAGGGCAAGCAATAACTGCCCTTCAGAGATGGCTCTTTGCTTTGCCCTTTTTATAATTTTTTTCCTTTTCTTAAAAAAAAAAAAAAGTCCAAATAAGCATTTTTATGATGATAAATGTGTAATAATGATTCATTCTGCCTGCATCTGAAATGGGATATGCCTTTGCAAAGCAGACATGCGCTCAAAATAAACTGCCATATTTTTTCTTTTTTAAACCTAATTAGAATTCTCTCCTTCTCTCAGCTCATTTTGTACCAACACCAGTGATCTAAAAAGAAAGTGAAAGGAATGAACACATGCATTGAGACCGGTATTTTTAATACCCTGCAGGGTTTGTAACGTTTTATAGTTTGCCTTTTTTAACACAATGTGTTTACATAAAAGGATACAAAAAAAAAATTTTCTTCAAATGGCAAGAACTACTGGCATACAGTAAGGGCAAGCCAGAAATCATTTGAAAAGCTGATGTTTTCTTACTTCTGCCCATGTGACATCATTCAGCGTTGGTTTGTGTTGCAGTGAATTAATCAGAACAGCCGAGGACACTGCAAGGTTCTCAGGAGCCAAACCCAGCAGCCGGGGAAGCACACGGCAGCGTGGTGGGAGTGCATCCAGCACCGGGGCCACAAAGAGTGCTCCCAACTTCTGCAGTCCTCAAAAGGAGAAAACAAGAAGTTTGTGATTTAAACTCCAGGATGTACGTGCTGAAACAACACCTGTCCCAGTTTGTGAGGACTGGAAACAGTCGCAGGGGAGAAGGACATCGTCCCAGAACTGCACCAACAGCCTGACGCGACTGAGGCTGCTGTAAATAATCAAAAGGGAAAAAATCACGTCAATGGGCATGGGGGAGGGAGGGGA
>VZTO01006408.1:0-23814 GCA_013400615.1 Syrrhaptes paradoxus
ATCTCCCCTCTGTCAGGTTAATTATGCATTAGTCCCTACCGGTATCCTCAAACAACTGCACGCGGTGTGTTCTCACACCTGGACCAGGGCTTGACTTCTAATCCCTGTTCCTTACAACTCTCTAATTTCACGTGCAACTGAATACTTTTGGGTGGTTTCCACTTTCCAGGAAATACATTGAAATGAAAGAATGTGTTTAGGCTCCAGTAGTCCAACCAGGGGCGGGTCTTTTTCAAAGCAAATGTCCCTGCGAGCCGCCCTGATTTCACTCGCTGCGGTTTTAGCTGGATGGGGCTATCACAGAGGAAAGCATCTTAAACAGGACTCCTCTTCCTGGCTATATTTTTGCCAAAACTGAGTCAGTTATATAACCTAGAGAGGTTGTGAAGCTTGGTTAACATGCTCAGGTCCTCAGAGAGGCTCACAGCGTCACGGAATCATTTAGGTTGGAAAAGACCTTTAAGATCATTGAGTTCAACCATAAACCCAACCCTGCCCAGTCCACCTCTAAGCCATGTCCCCAAGCACCACGTCTACAAGCCTTTTAAATCCCTCCAGGGATGGTGACTCCACGACTTCCCTGCGCAGCCTGTTCCAATGCCTGACAACCCTTTCTGGGAAGAAATTTTTCCTAATATCCAACCTAAACTTTCTGTGGCACAACTTGAGGCCATTTCCTCTTGTCCTATCGCTTGTTATTTGAGATGTTACATAATAAAAGCTGGGTAAAAATTCTCTAGTAATTACGTGATTACATGAACCCCAAACTTTTCTCTACTGGACACTAATATTACATTTAAATCACTTTAACATCTCCTGAGAAATTTAAGAGTTAGTGTGGTCTTGGGAAATGTGCATTAGCAAACTTCATAGTTCCTATTATCTAGATCTTACCCGCGGTGACATGGTTTATTCAGCTCTCCTCAGGCTTCCTTTAATCTCCTGAGAGCTGCAACTGTTTTCATTTATTACTGAGCATCAAAAGGAACCCATCTGTCTGCTTTCAGAAACCAGCCTTTGTGGGACACCTTTTAGATGCAATCAGCTGAGCTGGTGACATCGGATGAGTGATTGCGGGGCCAACTGGGGACTGGCCAGTGCAGAGGAGGGTGACTGGAAGAAGCCTTCTGACCCGTCTGCCTTTTCTTTGCAAAGCCTGGCTGGACTTGCAGCTTTCCTGTTAAACCCAGCACCAGCTAATCCCCTTGGTCGTGCTCTTCGAGGTCCTGGTTACCCAGCAGGAAGAAGCAACATGACTTCATCAGCCAAAAAAACGTGGTGAGCAGCACAGGGAACTGGATGTTTCTCCCTTTGGAAAAGTATTAACAGCTAAGACCTACAGTTTGATGGACTCGCTTGGTGCTTTTCCAAGCTGGGATTTAGGAAAAGCAACTACACAGCATTTCCTACTTCCCCCCATGGGGCTCCGATGATTTAATTGACTATGAAGGGCAGGGACGTGTCTCGTAGAGTAGCTGGCTGCTGTTGTCAGCGTGCCGCACTGCTCTTGGGAGCTCAGTGAAAAATAAAGTTATCAGGTGATGTTCCCCTTCTGAACTGGGTGCATGCAAAGCTTAGCCACTGTCCCAACAGGAGCTGCACGTAGCTTGTAGCTTTTCTGGTCTTCTAGGTTCCTGGGAGAGCCGATGTATTGCCATGGACCAGGGGAGGAAGGGGAGCTGGATGACCCCCTTCCAAAGCAAAACTTCTAGCATGACCCCCCTTTCCAGACACACTCCCTGATGCTCATTTTATTACCTGAACATGGTGTAAACCTCATCCAAACCCCTGCATGGAACAGAATAAAGTATTCTCCTGTAGTTAACGCTGTCACAACAGAGCTGTTAATTAAATGTATGACCTTTTCTATCAAACCAAATAAAGACAGAATGTTGCACTAATCCCAACCTGCCCGGGTTTCCCCTTGGAAAACAACAAGGAAGAGGCTGCTGATGGTAGCCACTCTGGTGGCTGTAGCTTCATCCATCTCCCTTTAGCTGAAACATCAGCCCAAGTGTTGCCTGTTTCTAACGTGGGATATCACACGTTAGTGTCTCTTCTTCCTCTCTTCACAGTCCTTCTTCTAG
Source organism: Syrrhaptes paradoxus (assembly GCA_013400615.1). Classification (NCBI taxonomy): domain Eukaryota; kingdom Metazoa; phylum Chordata; class Aves; order Pterocliformes; family Pteroclidae; genus Syrrhaptes; species Syrrhaptes paradoxus. Next base: position 2,088 of record VZTO01006408.1, read on the forward strand.
TCAAGGTACTGCAGAGAAATCATCTTCCTCTGATTCCCTAGTGAGCTTGTGAGATCCCCAAAGAGAATTTTTATAAAGCTTTGTCCACCCTTGCTCTCCTTGGTTTTCTCTCAATTTCCTCCCAAGGACAGAATTTCCACTCCCATTTTATTCCTGTTATTTATGTTGGTTGCACCTTTGCAGTGCTTCTCTTCTCACCATGAACCACGTGGGTTTTCTCACTTACATAGAATCATAGAATGGTTTGGGTTGGAAAGGACCTTAAAGATCATCAAGTTCCAACCCCCCTGCCGTGGGCAGGGACATCTCCTTTTGCACTCAGTAAATCTTCCCCCCGCCTTGGCTCCACTACAACCACCATTTCTACCACTTAGGTCCTGAATAAAACACCTTGATCCGGTAGAGCCCCTGTTCTAAGTCAGTGGAAGCTGGATTCAACTCCAGATTGAGACATCTAAGTGTGTGCATCCATGAACGAGCTGAGTGCCTGAGTTCCCATCAGAGTCAAGGAGCTTGCCAATGGCTCTGTTCAGTTGCCCACATGCAGACACCTAGTGGCATTTGAAAGGTCCCAGGGAATCTCACCTGGCCTCTTGCTGATGCTCCAAAAGGGTTGGGTCTCCTGTACCTCTTGCATTGCACCTGTCGGTCTTGGGGCAGGATGTCCTGGCCACCTTGGGGCATGGCTGGTGACAGTAGACACTGAGACACCGCATCTAGCTTGAGAGTATTCTGCTATCAGTTTCAGCAGGAGCGGGGTCAGGCCCCCAGTGCACATCCACGGGTACCTATTGCTGATGTTGGTTCTAGGCACGGACAAGATCCATTCTCCCCAAGAGCTGTCAGCTTCTTCTCAACTTTTTCTCAACAGCAGCAGAAGGAACCAGCTGGCTTCTCCAGGGATCTTTCCACCCCATGCCCTTGTCCCTTTCTGACTCATCCTCCCTTGGCAGGAGCAGTGACGTGACCTTTCTACCTGGTTTGAAGAGAACTGTTTGCCTGGCTTTGCCATTTGGCATTAAGTGATGTCAGGAGATGGGGCATAAATACTGTTTATTCCATAACTGAGCAAAGATCTCCTTTGTAGGATATCAAACACACTTTATTTCTTACTTCCTTTTATTCTCTTGCCGTATTAAAAGCATCACCATTTCTCTTTATTTTTTTAAAATGCTTTTAATTAATTTGGCTTCGCACAGGTCCTTTGATGTCTCAGGGGACAGATGAGATTTGCCCAGCTTGAAATGCACGCTGAAGGTCTCATCTGTATGGCAAAAATGATCATGTGGCTGTTTCAGACAACGTCAAAGAATTAAATATTGCTATTCCGAAGTCTTAGTTCAGGGGCACACTGTGATTTCTGATACGTGCACATCAGCAGCGTATCCAGCGTTGGCAAGTGCTCTTATCATTTCTTCCATCTGCCAGAGCACACAATATTTCTGAATCTGTTAATTAAGGAACTGAAGTTTTGCCCTAAGATACCAGAGTAACTGGTTTAGTTTCTTTGCAGCAAAAAAACCTAATGCTTGCCTTGTCCGTAATTACCTAAATTGTGGAGAAAAAAATGATTCTGCTTTCATGTTGATTCACTTTTGTAATTTCATTGCCGAGGCTAAGTGTGGCACCCGTTTAAATTATCTCCTACTCTCATTTTACTCAAGACATGTTATTTGCTAACAAAAAATTCAAAATGGAAAAATGGGAAGGTGACAACTACCTCCTTCATCAATGCAAATGACAATAATCTCCTCTCCTCCACCACGTAGAAATAAACATTGAATCATCCCAGGCAGAAATACCCTTCTGCAGTTAGAAATACGGGTAGGGAAAGGCGACACCTGCTCTCATTTATGTAGTCATAAAACTCAAGTTTATCTAGTGATTCCATGGCAAACACTTCAGGAGATCAACAGGAGTGTGGACACAGACTGAAAGTGTCCCCAGCATTTTTTTTCCCAAGAATGCGCACATTCTTCACTCTGGTTATACTTGCACTTGAAAATTGCAGATTAATTTTTGTTCTTGCTCAACTGCTGAAATTATTTAAACTAAAAATCATCCCATACAGCAACCCTAATATAAATTCCTGCTTTTGGTAGCTCTTTGATATTATTATGGGCTCTGCACAGCTTCTAAAGCAACATTAAACCTCCCAGAAGGGATCACCTCTGGTAACAAGTGCTGCTGGGTGTGCAGAGACGTGTGGAGAGGGTGGGCACGGGGGGATGGCCCAGTGAGAAGATATGTTGGTCACTGACTCTGGGATATCTTCTGTCCCTGATGCCAAAAATGCATCTTGTCCCGTTCCTTTTTCCTGGAAAAGTGTCTTCATATGCTAACATGGAGCACAGGGATCGACTGTGGTTTGAAATGGAAGGACCCAAGTGNCCCCCCCATCTCTCCTGTAGCCCCCTTTCAGCACTGGAAGGTGCTGGAAGGTCTCCCCGGAGCCTTCTCTTCTCCAGGCTGCACACCCCCAACTCTCTCAGCCTGTCCTCGCACGGGAGTTGCTCCAACCTTGGAGCATCTCCATGGCCTCCTCTGGACCCACTCCAACAGGTCTTTGTCTTTTTTTTAATGTTGGGGACATATTGTGACACTATTTCCTGACCAGAGCTAATAAAGAAAACCCACACACAGCTCCATGAAGCTTGCACAAACTACTCCAGAGGCAACCCTTCTCTCCCTGGGCTGAAAACACAAGTTCTCCAGGCTCTGCTGGCCTCTCTTTTGATTCCTCCTCATGCTTTGAGCCATTCTCCTCTGCACAAGGATGGGTGTTTAGATGCTCGCCTTCTAATCCACCACAATTACAGCCTTTTCCAGTATCTTCTGCTGCCAAATTGGAGGGGAAAAATAGCAAAAGTGTTTTTTTAAAAAAGGAGAGGGAGGCTAATGCTTGAAAAGACATATGTGTTTAGTGTTGTTGGCAGATTTGTAAACTTATTAGTGCCTCCACACACCATGTAATTAAGATCTACTGGTAATTAGTCAATAGTTAAAAATAGGGGTTGGTATTGTGCTACCGAAAACGCCTACAAAATGATGTGTTCTCTGTGCTCAAGATGCAGTTAGTGTCTCTAAAAAAATGTTAATTTAAAAAAAAAAACATATATTTGTTTCAGAGCCGGATTTTTTAGCAAAGTGGATTTCAGCGTGCGGATGTGTGTGCATGTTCTTGTGTGTTCAGCCTGTTTCTCTTTGTGCATTTACACGTGTGATGTCCAAAGAGACTGACTGTGTATTTTGTCTTGGATAAAAATATTAAGCTATAAAACCCCAGGCTCGATACAGCCGTGGAGAGAATGGGAGCTTTTCTCATTTGTAGATTTCCATCAGAATAAACCTGCTCATCAAAGGAAATTGTTCAAAAATCCACAGGAATGGCAGATGTGCAGCACCACGGGGCAGATGTCTGATGTTTGAAGAGTCGTGTATGTATTTTCTAAACATTCAGGGATTACCAGGGTCTATAGATATAATCCTTTAGTAACCTGAAATGTCAAAGACAATGGAAAAGCTCTAATGCCTTGTAGCAAACGTTTGGCCAAACTACCCTGTAAGAGCAGACGTTCCCACGCACATTTAAAGTCACTTGTCCTTATCCCGTGAAAGAAGACCCAAAGGAGGTGAGGTTTTTTTTTTAATTTCTCAACTCCTGCTTTATAAGTGGGTCCAGAGCTATGTGAGAGTTGCTGGGTGATGTTCTGAAAGGACGTCTCGTTTGGCTGTCACAAGCAATCTGCGGTGATTTGTTGTGCAGACAAGCATTTGTCTCAAGTAATCCAAAGGGCTTATTTTGATTGCTTCATAGATCCAACGAACGTAGAGTCGACTCAATGGGGGATTCATTTATTATGCTCCCAAACCCATCCTAAATCTTGCCTTATGTCATGTCAATGGATTTGTCAGGCCACCCTCACGTAGCAGTAGCGAACTGATGGGGGAAATTTACCCTTGCCAAGCGGAGTTAGTTGCTGTGTTTACAGATCTCTGGCTGAAGTACCAGCAGTGAGGGAAATTCTGCTGCAGGAAATAAACTGGACTTGGGTTTGTGCCCTTGAAAGAAGCATCTTCTCTTGATCTTAAGAAAAAAAAAAAACAGACCCAAACCTACTCCAGTTCCACAGTAAGGTGGAAAAGACCAAGCCTAGAGAGTCCTAGCAAGGGCCAACAAAGTTATTTCACGGGTTGTTCACGACACACACGAGTTAACATTGAGAAAGCCCTCCAAGGATGCATGCTGCACAGACACCAGGTACTGCTGCCTTTGAGTTCATGGTAGGATTTGTAGTACCATAGAGTCACAGGATGGTTTGGGTTGGAAGGGACCTGAAAGATCAACGAGTTCCACCCCCTGCCATGGGCAGGGACACCTCCCACCAGCCCAGGTTGCCCAAAGCCTCATCCAGCCTGGCCTTGAACCCCTCCAGGGATGGGGCATCCACAGCTTCTCTGGGCAACCTGCCTCACCACCCACACAGGGAAGATTTTATGTATGTTCCTCAGTATTTGAAGCATTAGTATGTTTCTTTGATGCTAAAAGTGATTTTCAATATGATTTTCAGGTATGAAAGTGTCTTTTCTCCAACATGTTCCACTGTCCTCTTTCCCAGCTGGGTAGATACGGTAGTTAGCCAACTCATGGCAAATACTTTGGGAATGTCATAAAGTTAATTGTGTCAAACTCACAAACAGAGCAATACTACACGATGACAATTAAAATATACATATGGATATCAATGCTGTTTGTTTTTAATAAAACAAAATTACTGGTTGTGAAAAAAAAATCCAAATAAAGTTAAACCAACCATTTTTGAANGTAAGAAATTGTTCCTATCTCAACATATGAGTCTGTTTTCCCTCCACCCTTTTAATTGTCTCCCTCTTCCCCGGGAGAGGGGAGAGGGAGGGTGAGCAAGCCGTGTGTAAAACTACAACAGCCTGTGGTCTGTAGCCTTGACTGGGAGAAGGCATGAACAGGATGTCTCTCCTCTCCTTGGGATCCCGTAGAAATTCGCCAAAGGATGAAGGAGTTATTGGAGGGGGTAGGAATGATAAGGACACAGAAGAACAGAGATGGGCACTCTGAGGATGCGATCTCCCAAGTCTTGTTTCCTCAAGAAACCAGAAAGACATAAAAGAGCCTTTATTCCTTCTGTTCTTTTCTGCTTCACTGCTTCAAGCTCTCTTATCGCCATCTTCAAGTCTTGCTGTCCGACTTGGGCTCACTTGGGACCGAAAGGCAACAGAGCCTGCAGATTCACCTTGAGGCTGATGCACATTTCTTTTGGAGAAAAGCTTCACTCAACAGCTGATCTGTCTTCACTGGGGACCACCAGTTGATGACCAGTCATGCCAGCGCTTGGAAACAAGTCACTGCGTGCAAAACCGCTGGAGCATGAGAACCTCTGGGACAGCCAGCCACCGAGGCCGGACAGTGACAAACCTCTCCAGCAGGACTCCTGACATGTTCTGCACGGACCGACCCAGAGCTCTGTGCAGAGACTGCAAAATCCTGGAGCACTTGAGAACTGTCAATAGGGACCAGCTGTTCACTGTCTCTTCCAGAATGAGAACTAGGAAGAAAAGCCCATTGCAAGCAAATAGCAAGAGGTTCAAGGGGTCCCCTAAGCTGAAAATGACCAGAAAGTGGGAAACTAGTAAGGAGAAGTATTATACGTGCTTCTCTTGTTCTTAATTTTCTTATGGGGTCCTGCTAATGGGCAACACTGGGGAGAAAATACTCCAGTCCAGCTGTTGCAACACTCTTGGGGCAGACTGCATGCCACAAGTCCATCAGTTTTGTGGTCTCCTGCGAGATGAGGTTGGGGTAGCCCCTGTGCTACTGTCTCTGCAATGAATAATCCATTGGTGTTTACTTCAAAGTGATGCCTTTTCGTCTTGGTTAGAAGTTTTGCTTTGGAAGGCAGTTCTGATGACTCTGATTCATGATGACAGCAACTTCAGTGGCATTTAAAGAGACTGTAGGAAGAGATAAATAAGCTTTAGGATTCCTTAATAAAGCAACGGAAGACTTGTTCTTCCCTATAAAGTTCCTAAATACGAAAGCCAGGCACGGGAATTTGTCTCGCCTTGTTTTAGCCATCTAAAATTTGGGTGTCTTGCTCAGGCTGGTCCTTCAGTCTCTCTGCAGGACCTGGAGAGGATGCCAGCACACCTAGAAGGCAATTCCTCTCCCTGTTTTAGGCATGCACTTTGGGATAGGATGAACCACACTCTGGAGATGCCGGTCCTCTTTTTGCTGACTGTAGAGCGTGTAGAGCACTGTACAAGAAACCCAACTTCTAGAGGGCTGAAGTGAGGCAAGAGGAGCCCAGATTAGGGAGGCTGAGCAAAGCCATGTTCAGGAATAGAGCTGGCTCCCAAGAACTCTGAATACTTCGATTAGGTGGCACTTTGAGTCTTGCTTCTTGGGTTGCCAGAGTCTTGCTTCTTGGGTTGCCAGAGTCTTGCTTCTTGGGTTGCCAGAGCCTGAGAGCCATGAATGGTGTGTTTGGTCTTTGGGTGAGTGTCACAAAGTGTTCCTTGTGGCATCTCCGGCAGGAAAGGCAGCCAGTGCCAGAAGAACCCACCTCCTGCTCTGCTCAGGTGATGGTCAGTGCAATACAGAGGGAAACCTGAGGAGGTTAAGCAAAGCTGGAGGATAGCAAGGACTCCTCAAAGAGAAACGTGAGGAACTCAGTTATCCGCTAGTTAGAGTGAAAGGAAGGGGCACAGGGGATTCTGCAGCACAAATGCTCAGGTTGAATCTCTGAGAGGATAACAAGCTCTGGCATTTTTAGGGCAGAATTAAAAAAAAAATAAGAAGAAGCTGAAACAGCAGCAAAGAGTAACTCTTGATCTAAATCTTACGGATCGCTGTACTTGCAATGAATCCAATGGGGCAACTGTCTAGGTAAGGACTGAAAAACTGGGCCTTTTGGGTGAGACCTACCTTGACCCAAAAAGTTCTTAATTGTCCTTCTAGCTCCAGCAGAGATCATGCAGCCTGGACTAGTCACTCCTCAGCTCCTCTAGTATTTCACCTGGAAGAGAGGAAAGAATTCCCACTCCTCTGAGACATAGAGGCTTAATCCATAGACCTGAACATTAAGAGTAGTTCTGCTGATCCTGCATAAGACAGGTCAGGAAATCCCAGCAAGAGCTCTTGACGTTAGAGAAAACATGTTCACCAAGAGGAATGGCATTGATCGTTCTTTCAAGTAACCGCCGCTTCTGCTTTGCTAGGTGCCGTGAAGACGCAGCGCATCTGTTGTGTTAGCTATTAATTAATTAGCATTCAGGAGAGAAGCTCCTGGTTCCACTTGTGCGAGCAAGTTGATCTCTGCGACGTGTGCTGCAGCTCACGGATGCCGGGAGGATTCGGCGCAAAATGGCAGCTGGATGCAAGACAGCCAACTCTTATTTTCAGGAGCCGTGGTAGTGTCGGGACATACCAAGGACTAGCATGCACACACCGTTCCTTGCCCCACGTTTCTCACAGGGAAGGCAATACCACTGCACACCACTGTTTCCACCTCTCTGTTGACAGCTCTTTTATCGGGTCTTGATTAAACAAAACATTTAAATCCATATCCCTATTTGAGCACGTGCCTGAGACACGTCTGTGTGGAAGAATATTGAAACACCAGCTTTCAGTGCCATTTGCTTCAAGGAGCACAGACGGGCTTCAGATTAATTTTGGGTGCAATGCTTTGCTGAAGCAGGACTTTGCCTTTTACACCGCAGAGGACAATCATCTCGGTGCAGAGAAGCACAGTGTGAGAAGACATCCCTGGAGGGGTTCAAGGCCAGGCTGGATGAGGCTCTGAGCAACCTGGGCTGGTGGGAGGTGTCCCTGCCCATGGCAGGTGATCTTTAAGGTCCCTTCCAACCCAAACTATTCATTATTTTATGATTCTATGATCTCTTTTCTGCAGGAGATGCAAGCTACCACTGTCTTTGCAGGAGCAGATGTGGGTGGAAGGACCTCAAAAGTTCCTTCTGAGCCTTCAAGTCCATCTAGGATTGGTTAATAGAGGTTATGGTAAAGGATGACTTGGTAGTTGGACCTCACCTGAGAGTTAAAGCCATATATACATTCAGCTTTAGGAGAGATCTCAGTGCTTTTAGTCCTGGGACACATGGCAGGGGGTTGGAACTGGATGATCTTTAAGGTTCCTCCCAACCCAAACCGTTCTGTGATTCTATGATTCTGTTTTCCATCCCTGTTGTTCATTCAGCCGGGCTGTGTGTTGGCTTCAGTGCATCCACTCTTCAGATTTCTCCTGATGGATGGGGCTGTATTTGTTTCTGACATTCCCATCCAAAGCATGGGAACCACAGCTTAGGTCTCAACAGGTGAGTGTTGCCACAAACTCCTTCGAGGGCATCGCTGCTGGGAAATAGGGATGGGTCCTCTCCCATACAGCCCGTTACTGGTGTCTGCTGAGGACTCACCTCTTAACGGGTGTCAAGAGTGAAGAGCTTTGCTGTGACAAGGCTTTAAATAAACAGAGACCTTGCTGTAGGTGCTTGTTACTTCTTCACAACAACAGGTGCAGATCAGTTGAAACATCAGTGGGAGAGCCTTGAGGCCTGATGATCTCCAGATCTTCCCTTCACTCTCACTGGAACAAGATGGATCCATCCAATCCCTCTTTGATCGTGTTCAATTTGTTGCTCAACGTTCAGAAAATATTATTGAATAATGTGTGGCTTCCCAACCACTTTCTAGGACATATCTTTGTTTTTCTTTAGAAGAGCTTGCATGTGTCAACAAAAAATTTGGACCGGTGAAGGATGCTGGCCTGAGGAGGCTGTATGGGCTCTGTGATCGATAAATATCACAGCTGACTGCCAAGCACTGCAGCAAAGCTTGTTTTCTTTAAAGCCGTGTGTACTTTAACCCAGTGCTTGGCGAATTGCGAATCCGAGCGCGTTTGACAGTGTGAAGGCAGTGTAACAGCCCGGCGGCTAGTAGCCCAGTGGGAAATCCAGTGCCTGGCTTGTGTTGGCTTCCCTACGTCAGAGACCCACCACCATGACCGGAGGTGATACCTTCATTTTCAGGTGCAACTGCTCCTTCAGCTATTTGCCTTCTAAAATCACTCTTTATTGCTATGTGTGAAAACCTTCACCACTGTGCAAAATTACTGTGTATCAGATGGGAATGGTTTCCCGGCGCTGGTTTTCAATAGAATATTTCACAGCTCTCTGCTTGCTGGGGAAACATCCATTTCTGCTCCAGTCTGTGCTGACCCGCAGGAGTTATAGGCTTTTCGCAGCCTCCTGATGCAGAGCTTGGGTTTTGTAATCAAAGATGCGGCTGCTCGGATGTTTAGATTTGAAGAGCACTAATTCAGCACCCACTGTACAAGCCTTGGTGGGTATTTTTGTCTGACCAGTGTTCACACCACTGGATGATGCCATTTTCTCCAAGATGCTGCTTGTCTGTACCAATTTCTTACCTCCAAACATCTCACCTCTGCAGCGCCTCGTTCCCATTGCAACATCGAAAAGTTGTCAAATTGCCACATTGCTTCTTTTCTCTGGCATATAATGGAAATTTTACTTGGGATAGGCCCACACAGATTCTGATTTCCAAGATTTATCCACATAAATCCATGCAGACCACTATCTTTGACCCCCAGCATGATTCCCACCACAGTGTTATGTTTCTTCTCTGGTTGCAGTAGTGATGTCCCATCCCTGGAGGGGTTCAAGGCCAGGCTGGATGAGGCTTTGAGCAACCTGGGCTGGTGGGAGGTGTCCCTGCCCATGGCAGGGGGGTGGACTGGATGATCTTTAAGGTCCCTTCCAACCCAAATCATTCCTGAATTCTATGATTCTATGATATGATAGCACCATGGCTGGTCTTTTCATTAACATAAATACCGATAGCTTGTCATGGGAGGGACGTTCAGTGGTTTAGTGTTGACTGAGAACTTCTTCATCGGTCCTCATCCTTGAACTGGGCAAAGTGCCATCTGCAGTCTCCGAGGACATTTCAGACTCCATCGCCTAAGTGCCCTCTGGTCCTTTCTCGACGTTTCAGACCAGAGTTTGCTGTTGAGGCTATCTTCTCATCTATTTCCAGCAAAATGGCTCACTGTACCACATTAATTGCACACTTCCCCTTCCGTGATCTCTCTGGCTCTCGCTTAGGAATTGCCATACCCGGTTAGCCCACCGGCTCATCAAATCCTGCTTCCTGCCTCCAGCGATGGCCAAAACCTGAGGCTTCAGAGGTTACCTCCGCAGCACACCAAACGAACTGCACAGTTCTGGGCGTGCGGGTGGAAAAACTCTTTCCTGGCTGCCGCAGAAGAACCACTTATGCGCTGAAGCATGAGATTTGATTACCTTTATTACAGGATCTTTGCATGCAGAGCTACAAGCGTTCATGGTCATGTAATTATCCAGTGACAGCAGTTGACTCAGTGACCTTCTTTGGCAGTGAAGTCCATAAATTGGCTATATTCAGCGGTGAGATCTCTGATTTGCTGCACCTCTGTTGAACTTTACCTTCAGCGAGTGACATCCAGGAGTTATATTGTACATGGCAGGATAAAATGGGAAGAGAGCTTTAGACCTGTTGTTCCCTGTTTTCATTTCAAACTCTTCTTTTGTCTTTACAAAGAATTTCTGGGTTTTTGACCATTTTCTTTCATATACCTGTGCTGATCTTCAGGCTTTTCCCCCACCCTGGAGCAAAGGTGAATATCACTTATGAAATGCCCAACATATCTTTTGGCTTCTCTGGGTAAAGTTCGCAGGTATTTCTGGGAAAAGCGCATGACTATTATATGAACGCAAGAAGGAAGGTCTTCATTTCAAGGGCTGACATCACCAGAGACCCAGAAGAAGAAGGAAGATAGAATCAAAGAACCATGTAGGTTGGAAAAGACCTTTAAAATCAAGTCCAGCCGTAAACCTAATACTACCATGTCCACCACCAAACCATGTCCCTAAGTGCCACATCTACACATCCTTTAAATGCCTCCAGGGATGGGGACTCAACCACTTCCCTGGGCAGCCTGTCCGTGTGCTTAACAACCATTTCAGGGAAACATTTTTTCCTAATATCCAACATAAACCTCTCCTGGCACAACTTGCGGCCATTCCCTCTCCTCCTATCACCTGTTACTTGGGAAAAGAGACCAACACCCACCTCGCTTCAACCTCCTTTCAGGATGATGAGTGCACCCAGTTAAGCTTTCAGGGAAAATTCATAGACAAGAAGAAACTCAGTGATTCAAAGAATAATTTGGCCAGAGATCCCATTTCACAATGAAATTATACCAGGTATCATAAGCAGCAGGAAGAACAGCTATTCAGGGAAAAGGAAAAAATATTAGTTTTAAACAAAACAATGCCACAAAAAGCATTTAGCATCTCTTCAAGCACATGCTACTGCAGCCTTGAGTGCACGGAGCCATAAAAGTGACTAAAGCAAGAGTCTCAAGAGCGGATTGCTCAAGTGAAAAGAAGCTGGAATGAAATGCCAGCCAGCCCCGTCGGTCCCTCATTCAGCGCTGCTCAGAAACGCCTGATGCTTTCTGACTGGATAGCCAGGGCTGGAGTAATTACTCAGTTGCAACGTTTTCACTTTTACAGCGAAGAGGAGGCTTATTTTCTTTGCAAGAGTTGTGATTTTGCCTCATTTTTTTGAGTTGACGCTGTTGGTGAAGACCGTTGCTATACGGTCCTTCTGGTTTGCTGCTGGCCTGGTCATAAAGACCCCATGGCCACTGTCCTGCTCTACCAGACTTGATTCTAAATGCCCTGGGGCTACATCTGTAGCTGGGAATTAAACAATTTAGGGTGCAGACAGTCACCTATACAGAGAAATTGCCAGTTTCAGCCTGGGTGAACAAGCACCGACCCAAACAGCCCTGGGAATCTTGGGATTTAGCATAGACCAGGGACCACTCCCAATAGATCATCCACTAGACCTCCCAATAGACCATAGGTGGTCCCTCTCTGGGACCTTGTTTTGACAAGTCTGAGAGAGTTTAATAGTATGGAAGTGGCCAGACTGTGCAAAAGGGCCTCAGGACTAGAGACCTGGCCTGGCCATCGGTTTTTGGACTGGTATGGATACAGCCCAGCTGCCCACTCTGTCTTGGCTTTGGTGCATACCCGAGAGCATTTTTAAATTATAAATCTCTTAAGTGATTTCTAAATACCTGAAGAGAGTCTGGTGAAGTGCTCTTGCCCTATATACATGGCTACAACTGGGGTCATTGCTCACCTCAGCCTTTTTGGAGGGATCTCTGTGGACTAGCACAGCCTCAGTATCTGCATGACTGGACCCAACCTCTGTGTTTAGTGCGAGAGCCCAGGACACTAGGAGAGCCAAGTGACCCAGATCCACCCAGCAATGAGGTGCACAAGAGTGCTGAGCACGAGACAGACACAGCACGCATCCTTGATGCCACCATACTGCTCCTTGGGATACCGGCTTCAGCCCGCTTGGTCCTGCCCATCCTCCCAGCTGGGTCACCCCTGAAGAGGCAGCTATGCCTGTGGGCAAGAACAAACCTGGGACAAATGGACCAAAGAGAGGTTGGTCTGGGGAGTGGAAAGGGAAGCAGATATCCCAGAGCTTTGGCCCTTTATCCCTGTTCACCATCCTTTGCCATGAGATATTGGCGTAGCTCAGTCGTATCTTTTTTGACTCCTTAGGCAATTACCTGCTGCTATTGACTCTGAGCACCGAACTCTTCCCTTCCAGAGAAACAACAGACAAGACCAGTCCCCCAGAACCCCCTCTAAATCCTCTTACTCATACAATGAATCACCTTCGTCCTCTGATACCATTCCTCCCTCCATTTTTCCCCCTCTTCAAGCCACAGGGTCCAGCACCTACCCAACCCTTCCCTGTGCCAAGTCCTGAGATACCTGTGAAGCCATCACATCACCTTGATCAATGCAATCCTCCCCTTTCTGGCCTCAGGTGATATTCTCCACCTGGAACCCCTCCTGCCCACATCCCTCCCTGCCCTTGCTGGCCATCCTGCTTCCCAAAGGGGATCGATCACAGCCACCAACCCCCATGATACTCTAAAATCCGGCAATGCTAAACCATTCCCCGTTCCTCTGTTCCAGCTACCTCCCCCACATGCTTTCCTTCTCTAATCCTCAAGGAGCCACAGCTTAGGACCCGTAGCTTAGCATCGCATGATGTGCACGTCCCATTGTCCCCCTCTAATAGCATAAGCCCTGCGTGAATCCCCTTGATTTTAGGGCACGGAGTGCCACTGGAGTTCCTTGCCTTGTTTCTAGTGCTTTATGTTCTGTATTGGGACTTTTTTATTATCGCTTTTCTGTATATTCAGAGCACAGTAAGATGCTCTGTTGTCTAGATTTTAGAGACTATTTGTTTTCAATACAGATAACAAAGCAGGGATGCAGCAGAGGGGCAGTGGTCTGTACCATGCATCTGGAGGCAAAATTTGGGTAACAGGTTAAAGTCATCAAGATAAAAAGTTCCCTTAGAAAAAAAATCCCAGCTCTTACTGTCTGGGACAGATATTCCCAGCACCGATCAGCTTGATGATCTTTCCATGCTGTGTCCAGTCAAACAAGCTGCTGATTTGGCTTTGGGGCACCCTCACTTTGCATTTGATGCTTTTGGGAGGCTGGGCTGAAGGTTTCTGCATGGTCAGAGATGCTAGGGGAGGTCAAGCAGTGGAGAGGTAGAGCTGCCAGGCTTGTGGGGGTGGAAAATCACGGAAACAATGGATATTTTGACTCTAATTTGCTTTAGGTTTTGTCAGGCTGATTAAAAAGCACTGTACACTCGTGCATTGACAGATCCTAAACATTATGGTATTGACTTGCTTTAGATGAACACAATATGAGATGAGAGGAAGAGGCTTGCATTGGGATACGGGATATTGGGATAGGGGTTCAAGGCCAGGCTGGATAAGGCTCTGAGCAACCTGGGCTGGTGGGAGGTGTCCCTGCCCATGGCAGGGGGTTGAAACTCGATGATCTTTAAGGTCTTTCCAACCCAAACTATTCTGGGATTCTATGATTCTATATCCTGGAGAGATGGGGCAGGGTGGAAAAGGGATGCAGGCTTGCAGTGTCTCCTTGTGAAGCACACCATCTCCCTTTGTCCACGATGGGGCAAATTCTTTATTCCTTCATGCCCCTGGAAAGGAGATGAGCAGACTGGATGCACAAAAAGGGAAAGAAAACAGACGATGCATCTGTAAGAAATGCTTTGGTGTGGGGGCATAGCAGTGGTCCCAGCAGGGAACTGTTTGTTCTCGGAGCGCTTACAAAGGGGCTTTGCCCAAGACATATTTAAGCAGCTTATGGCCATTAGATGAATATTTAATCTGCAGGAAAGTGGGCCAGCAGGCAGGCAGGTGCTCTGATGAATTTAAGGCCATGGAGCAGCTGGGTCTGTGAGAGAGACGAGTGGAGGGGACCCAGGGGACAGGTTGTCACAGGAGTGTGAGACCCAAGTGGCTGGTGTCAGAGCTTACACCTCTTCCAGCCGCGTCTTCTGTGTTGGTGGCAGGACCTGAGCCAGGCAGGTGGGAGGGGGTTTGAATATTGCCCTCCAGATGTCCACCTCTGTCCTTGCAGATGGAGCCACTGTAAAAGGCCATGAAGGGCCAGACAGAAAATCTGCCAGATCATTTCCAGCTCTGATCCTAGTCTGCCCTAAATAAAGATCTGGATCCCTCTGTGGGAGGCAAGAGCAGAGCAGGAATGACTTCTGTCATCCATGCCTGCAGCTCATCCTCCACGGAAAGGCTTGAGCTGACATCTCTCGAGTCTGTGGGCAGTGTTTCCTAAACAGGTGCCGTTATTTTGCAGTCATCCAAAAGATGGCAGCCTTCCCCAAATCTTCCTCCTCGCCAGCTGCCTGAACCCTGAGGAGGAGATATGTCTCACCTTGGCTACTGACCCTGCAGCTGGCATGGCCCATGCGAGACAGAGCTGGAAAGGTGCAGAGAGCTGTCAGAAGCCACGTCTCTACCACTCTTTCGGTATTTTGCCCGGAAATGCCTGGAAAAATGATCACGCCTACCTCTTCCTAGAAGGATCTGGATTTCCTTTTGGTTGTACAAGAGCCAGGTTGCCTTTATGCTGGCAGATCCAGCAGCTCGGGTTGCTCCTGCAGCATTTCCTCACCATCCATGGTGCCCAGAGCAGCTCCTTTGGGAAGGGATGGTTGGATTGGGAACCCAAGGAGGAAGAGGCTGCAGGAGCCAGGAATACTCTGCCTTGTGGTCTCAGCTCTCTGTGTTCCCTATTCCCAAATTGTTCTCCCTTGCACGACACAAGAAGATGGTGGGACAAGGTCTACCACCTGGTGCCTTCATCGTGTAGCAGAGCACACCATGCTACCGGTCACCCACCTACAAAAGACCAGTGTTTCCCCTCAACCCGCTTCCCAGAGCTTTCCTCTGCCTCAGTTTCCATCGCAGGAGCTCCTTGGGACTGGAAACAAGCTGAAGATGTTGGTTTGTGTTGGGGTCTGACTGTAGATTTCCATAGGCTGCAATGTGCAGAGAAAGGTGACCTGATAAAAAGGATGCTTGGAAAAGAAAGGATTTTATGGTTGTGTTCCCAGTCTTCCACTTCCAAAGACAAAGCCTGGAGAACAGAGGTGCATGGGATGGGGACATGTAGGAGACCTTGCTTCCAACCATTGGGCAATGCACAAGCAGCAGGCATTGCTCCTGCTCCCAGTGCACTGAGTAGTTGTTCCTGCTCCTCCCAAAAAACCTCACTACAGCCCCAGGAGTGCAGATGGGGAGGAAGTGAAGGCAAGAGCGAAATGGCAATGTGACAGCAGTATTACTGACATTTTTCCGTAGGTGTTTTTCAACAGAAAGAAAATAATTTCTTTAAATAAATGTCCCACAAGCTGAAATTGGGACTGGTGGAAGACAGCTGGGGAAGGGAAAAGATTTGGGTTCAGCTGAAATATTTTCTCAAATAGAACTTCAGTGATCCATTTTTATTTTCAAATAGAACTTCAGTGATCCATTTTTATTTTGAGCTTTTAAAATCCTTTCCCTTTGCTTTACATTAAGACCGAGCAAACCCATCTTTTCCTTCCCCTCAAAGAGAGATGGGGGAGCCCGTTTCCCCTGGGCGTGGGATAACCACTCTGTAAGAGGTGACACCGGAGCCCACAGCTGAGGGAAAGGAAAAATCGGCTTCAAATATCTGCAGAAGGCAATACCCTGAGTCTCAGTGAATTTCTCTCCGGGAAATCCACCCAGTCTCCCATCAAACCCAGGTAAAGTCTCAGCACCCACGGTACCCTGCAGCAGGGATTTTTTCAGTGTCCCTCCTGGAGGCATTGCTAGAAATGGAGAGAAAAATCATGAATGAGAGCTCAGGTCAGCAATGCATGAAGCTGATTCCAAGCAAACGGGGAGCAAAGAAGATCCCTGGATATTTCCTTCTTGTCTGCTTTGTGTGCTCTGCTTCCCGCTGCGGCACCAGTGTCTGCCCCTGTTCTCTGAACCGGAGCGGGGCACACAGTGGATTTTCTGGTTCATTGCCAAGCCCTAAGAATTGGGGAAGAAAAAAAAAAAAAAAAAAAAAGACTTTGATCTAAAAAGAAATCAAGTTTTTTTACCTTTTCAGTTTGTCCAAAAAGAAGAAAGAAGGAAAGATTCCTTCGAGGTCAGGAAAAAAATGTTTTTTAAATTTTTTTCATGTCTGGGCATTTAAAATTCTTGCTTAAATAAAAGCACAGGACAAAAAGGGGAAGGTGAGAGGCTGGGCAGAGTGCTGCCTGATTCATCCAGCACCACCCCACAGCAGTGAGCCTGGATAATTCCTGGGGAATGTGCAAGACAGGAGGAAGCCTCGCTGCTTTGACGTGGGAGGGAGAAGCTGAAAGATGCTGCAGAGGATGCCCGGCTTGTGCAGAAACAGCCTTGTGGGATGTAGGTTCGAGCCGCTGTGTTCCCTGCACATTCCTGGTTGGATTTCCATAGCAGGATGAGTTATAAATGAATGTCAGGAAGGCAAGTGCCTCAAGGCTGTTATGTAGAAACATGGATCTGCTTTACCCATTGTGAGACCCTTCAAAGTTTTTCCAAATGAACAATTTCTGGGGTTTGGGATATATTTCCCTGATCATTCACAGAATCCTAGAATGGTTTGGGTGGAAGGGACCTTCAAGATCATCGAGTTCCACCCCCTGCCATGGGCAGGGACACCTCCCACCAGCCCAGGTTGCTCAAAGCCTCATCCAGCCTGGCCTTGAACCCCTCCAGGGATGGAATATATTCCTTATATTTTCTATTTTTTAATGTTTTCTAATATATTCCTTGTACTAAGGTCGTGCTCTTTGCTGCTTAGTGCCTGCAGCTCTGCTCTCACCAGGGGTCACGGATCAGTTTCCCATTCACAAGATTTTTCTCTTTCCAGGGGACCCAGTGATGCTGGGAGATGCTGCCTTGGCCAAGAGGGAGTAGTCAGAGGGCAAGTTCCCCATGCTGCCTCCTTGGGAAGTGTCTCCTCAGGACTCAGCATGGATGCCATGGGCTATTTATGCCACCATGCAAACCCATTGAGAAAGTTACCCTGTTTCGGAGAAAACAGGGGTTAATGACTCAAGACTGTCAAAGGAAACTGATAAGAAACTCACTTATGACTCCTGTTGGGATGAAGCTAGCATGAGAAAGTTCAGCATCTTCGTTTGACCATATCAACTCCATAAATATGAACTTATCAGTCAAAACTTACCAGATCTTTCCTGATCCTCTCCACACAACTTTTTGGAAGACAATTAACCACACAGCACATTTCAGGGTGAGAACTCGCCTATTTTTAATGAGAAGAGCAAACTCCATTTCCATCAAATAAGAAGAAAGCAATGCAAACATCACTGTTTCCCTCCTTCTCTCAGCACCAAAAGTCTCTGCTCTACTTCTTTTTCCTGTGTGTCAGGCAGCAGTACATCCTCCCGCAGTCTTCAGTGTGCTCCTCCTTCTCTCCTTTAGCACACGTCCTGGCGCAATACCCTCTGCAGCTCTTTTTTGACTGACTTTTGCCTGTAGACAGAAAGAAAGCGCTAGGTCTGCACTGGCTAATTCACCGTGATCAGCAGCACAGAAATCCCACCACCACACAATAAAATCTCTCTTCTCCTTGAAGTACCAACATCCAAACCAATGCTGGCTGCTGTCAGTCCTTGTCTCAGGAGCGGTTTGAGTCCATGCTATTTGGCCAAGAGCAAAGCTGAGCCAACGACAGTGCTGTCAATTGAGTGGTGTGGAAGACTTAGTTCAAAACTCAAGCTGGGACCTCAGTCCTGGCACAACTGAATTTATCAGTAGAGTCATAACTTGGGTATTCAGCTTGTGATGAACTTCATTGCTCTGATTCTGTTGACTAGTGTTCAGTGTCCAGGACGGGACCTGGTTCACATGGAGACCCTCAAATGTTGGATGTCTAAATCTAGGAGGGTCTGAGTTTGGAGCTGGACTCCAAAATTCTTGTGAGCCAAACCCAACCAAAATCTTGATACAAGTCTCACCACCCACACCTACTCCCCTGCAAAAGTCTTTTTTTTTTAACCTTAATTCCTTTATGGTTCATTAGTGTCTCCCATTTCTGCTCCATCTAAGTTGCCACCTTACCTGGGGTGGCCATCAAGGCCATGAGAAAAACAGCAAGCACAACATAGATGATCCTCATGACTTGATATCCACCAGGATCACAGCAGGTCTGGGATGCAGCCTTGCAGACAGATCTTGAATCAGATGCTAAGAATAAGGCTGGAGATCCCGATATTTATAGACATTTCCTGACAGGATGGACAGCGTTAAGGAGGAGCGTGACTTCGCTGCTGTCCAAGGACACATTGTTTTGCTGCTTAGTGGGGTATTGTGTCACTCCAACCCAGTGGCCATCTGACAATGAGACGTCCACCCTGTGCCCATTTCTCACTGGCTCTTTGAAGGCATCTCGTCTCTCCCTTGGGAGCTGGATTCCTCTCAATCTCGCTGCCAAGGCTGTGAGCACAGACGATTGGGACTGTCAGTGCCTGGTCAGGGGACTTGGTGTTGGCCTGTAGGAGTGGTTGTGGTGGGCAGTGTTACAGGAACAAGTTTGAGACACCTTCTTCCCTTCCAAAACAGAGACCTGAGAGGACAGGTACTACCCTGGCCAATGCCACCGTACGCACTCCCAACTGTATCTCCAGACCTAGACCCTATACTAACATCCAAAGTGTTGTGCCAACGGACATGCAAGTTGTTATAAAGTTGAANCTACTAACATCCATGCAAGTTGTTATAAAGTTGAAAAATCTTTCCTGTAAAAACCCCTGGCTGTCTGAATGTGAGGTCACCAGTCTAAGAATCATAGAGTCACAGAATGGTTTGGGTTGGAAGGGACCTGAAAGATCATCGAGTTCCAACCCCCTGCCATGGGCAGGGACACCTCCCACCAGCCCAGGTTGCCCAAAGCCTCATCCAGCCTGGCCTTGAACCCCTCCAGGGATGGGGCATCCACAGCTTCTCTGGGCAATCATCTAGGGCTCAATTCAGTTGCCTGAACACAGACAGCACCATTACAGACCTCCTGAAATTTCCCAGGCTTCTCTTATTCTCCTACATCAACCATGTCTGAGAGATTTGTAAGCCACTTTCTGCAGATAGGTTAAATAGCGACTCATTTCTAGTCTCCGAGTGTTGGATTTTGTAAAGATAAATGAACAGAATACAGCAAAGCACTAAGTGCAGAGGTGACTGAAGAAAAGCAGCAAGTAGCTCATGCCTCAAGTCTCCTTCACCACAAGCTGGGGAGAACTCCTGGCATCTACAATTTTTTTTCAGATTGTGTCTGATGTGTTTCTTCTCTCATTTCCTTCTCCCTTGTGGAGAAGCAAAGAAACACCACGGCACCTCCTGTCCAAGAAGAGGCTGAACCCAAGCAGGGACGCTGTAGGCTGTGTTCCCTGGCAATGAGAGAACGTTTGAGAATGAACAATATTGGCACTGCATTGCACCGTTCCCTCCAGAGCTGCCTGAGAGCAGGCTGGGGCTGTGTGCCCTGGACAGCAAAACCTGCAGAAGCACTCTCTCCAGGTCTGTCCACTCTGAGTAGGATTAATTCAGAGATGAACGAGCCTGTATTTTGATTTCTCATGTGGGAGCCTCCTTTTGTTCCAGATGTCTACAATCCTTTGATAGTCAATGGAGATCTACTCAGTATAATCCATGGAGCTGGGAGAGTGACTCAGTTTACTGGCCCCGAGGTTTTTATTTAGGGTGAGTTGACCCAAGCTCTAAACAATCTCAACACTATTGACTGGAGTGACTGTCCCCAGTGACTCAGACATCTCAGGTCCATATTTGAGATGTCCTGCCTAATCTCTAGCTGTGTCTTTAGAGGGTAGTGGTCTCCCATATCTCCTGTATCATACCTGCCGGTCCCAGACACTCATTGGACTCTGTTTTGGGTTTGTGTGGCAAGGTTTTGGGAGCAGGGAGGCTGCAAATGTGTGTTCTGTGAGAAGACGCCAAAAGCTTCCCCGATGTCTCCAGCCCCGATGTTGGCTGGAGACAATGCCACCAGCTCCAAGATGGACCCACCGCTGGCCAAGGCTGAGCCCATCAGCAATGGTGGCGGTGCTTCTGTGATAACATCGTTAAGAAGGTGAAAAAAATGGATGTGCAACAGCAGCTGGGAGAGAGGAGTGAGAATATGTGAGAGAAACAACCCCGCAGAAGATGCCAAGGTCAGTGAAGAAGAAGGGGAGGAGGTGTTCCAGGCGCCAGAGCAGAGATTCCCCTGCAGCCCACGGTGAAGACCATGGTGAGGCAGCTGTGCCCCTGCAGCCATGGAGATAACAGAGGAGCAGAGATCCACCTGCAGTCCATGGAGGTAACAGAGGAGCAGATACCCACCTGCCGTCCATGGAGGACCCCATACTGGAGCAGGTGGATGTGCCTGAAGGAGGCCATGAATTTGTGGATAAGAACCCACACTGGAGCAGTTAGTGGAGAATTGTGGCTCATGTTGGAGAAGTTCATGGAGGAGTGGGACAGAGCCCCCACTGGAGCAGGGACAGGCTGTGAGGGTCCCCCCGTCTGAGGAGGAAGGA
Source organism: Syrrhaptes paradoxus (assembly GCA_013400615.1). NCBI lineage: Eukaryota > Metazoa > Chordata > Aves > Pterocliformes > Pteroclidae > Syrrhaptes > Syrrhaptes paradoxus. The sequence continues at coordinate 23,200 of VZTO01006408.1, forward strand.
GCAGCAGAGACAATGTGTGATGGACTGACCACAACCTTCATTCCCTGTCCCCTTGGACTGCAGAGGGGAAAGACAGCAGAGAAAATCAGGAGTGGGACTGAGCCCAGGAAGAAGAAGGCACGAGGGAGGGATGTATTTTAAGATTTTTTTTCGTTTTTCATTATCCTACCCTGACTTTGAATTTCAATAAATTAAATTACTTTCCCCAAGTCGAGTCTGCTTTGTCTGTGATTCTAACTGCTGAGTGATCTCTCCCTGTCCTTAGGTCCACCCATGAGCCTTTCATCATATTTTCTCCCCCTGCCCAGCTGAGAAGGGGAGCGATAGAGCAGCTTTGGTGGGCACTGGACAACCAGACAGGGTCAACCCACCACAGACTCTTATTCCCTACTTACACCCACTATAGCTGTACCTTCACACGTCAACCTATGTTGTAAAAAAAAATTAAATTTATCGCTGAGAAGCCTAAAAACTCTGTTGCGTCTCCTAGACTGGTGTAAAAGCAGGAGACTGCCAGTCCAGTGGTGAGAGTCTCTAAAGAGTTTGTCTCTGCAGAGGTGCATGCCTACTCCTGCTGCAGAGCTTTCACACACCTCTGATCACCCTCGTGGCCCT